>JAQHUG010000043.1:2473016-2484415 GCA_028555095.1 Dicrostonyx torquatus
TTGCTGTGGAGCAACACCATGACCATGGCAACCCCTATAAAGGAAAACAGATAATTGGGGCTGGCTTACAGTTCAGAGGTTTAGTCCACTATCGTCATGGCAGGAAGCATGGTGGTGTGCAGAAAGACATGGTGCTGGAGAAGGAGCTGAGAGTCCTACATCTGGATCTGCAGGCAGCAGGAAGAGACAATGAGCCTGACTTGAGCATTTGAAATCTCAAAACCCACCCCCAGTGACACACTTCCTCTAAGGCCACACCTCCTAATAGTGCCACTGCTATGAGTCTTTGGGGGCCACTTTCCTTCAAACCACCACATGTTATATGGCCGAGGTAATGTAAGGGTCCTTCTTATGAATACACCCTCAGTCACAAGCACTTGACATCAAAGATTCCAAGTAGCAGTATGTATAGAGTTTCTCCTGCTGTCTCGAAGAAAAAAGCCACCATATTGAGAGGATTGTGGGAGCAGGTCTCTAGAGTGGTTTCTGGAAGTTGAGAGCAACCTCTAGCTAACGTCTGCCCTGTGTCCTACAACTGCATTCTGTCAACAGCTTAAGAGAATCCGGCAGAAAACCTGTGAGACATGGTCTCCTGTTTCCTAGCTTGATCTAGAACTTGCTACTGCATAAGGCTGACCTTGAACCTCTGGTCCTTTTGCCTCTCTGCTTTTCCCTGTGCTGAGATTACTGGTATGTGCACCTGGCCTTTTGTGGTGCTGACATTGACCCCAGAGCTTCATACAAGCGAGGCAACCATTTTCTCCTCTGAACTACACACAAGACCCCATGTAGATGGCCTTATTTTTATTTATTCTTTGACAGTTTTATACATGCATGTATATAATATTTTGGTCATTTGTACTTCTATTACCCTTTTTCATACGCTCCCCCTCCCATTGAACCCCTTCTTTCCAATAATCCCTCTCCTACAGGTTTTTTTTTAAATAAATTAAAAATCAGCATGTAAATGTGGGATGTTAACAGGAGCATGGTCAACTTATCAGAGGTTACACTAGAGACGAAAATGACAATTCTCCCCCAGCAACCTCTGACAACCTCTCCTCAGGAAGGAGTGAGGCCTTGTGAGGCCCTCTGCCCCAGATGACTGCTCAGTTGCAGAGTTGTGGCTCGGTTAGTGGACCTGAGTCCCAGAACATAACAATATGTCTTTGTTTTTTGAGCAACCAGGTTTATCATAATTACCAGGCAATAGAAATGGAAGTCAGGCCTGGTATGCTATGCTTTGGAAGACCTCGTCCTTCCGGGAATCCCTCAGGTTCACTGTGCCCATCAGAGAGGTAGAGCCAATGGACGTGTTTCCCTTCTTGGGGCCATGGCTGCCGGGGATTGTCCAGTGCCAAGAACTGACTGGATTAATTGTAAATGTGGATTTTCTTTCTCTCATTATTAGATCCCGAGAAAGAGTCACTGAGGAATTGGTTCATAACAGTTTCTATAGCAACCAGACCTCAAAGATGGCCTGAGTCCTTCATAGATTTAAGATGGCACAGTGTTTCCTTATGTGGCTGACTTCACCTCCTTGACAGTTGAGATTTGGTGACACATTTTGGTCATATGAGATCAGCTGTCAAGAGACTGCATTTTTAACCCACTTATTTCTTTTCTTCTCCTTGCGCAGATTTCCTTTTTCCCTCATTCCCCAGTCTGTCCATCCCCCCACACTTTGGGTGTTTCTCCACATCCCTAGAGCATTTCATTTTTCTATTTTTAATCAATTTTATGATTCACCTTTTTTTAAAGATTTATTTATTTTTGTGTGTATCAGTACTTTGCCTGCATGTATCTGAGTGTGCCGTGTGTGTGTGTGTGTGTGTGTGTGTGTGTGTGTGTGTGTGTGTGTGTGCGCGCGCGCATGCGTAGACACATGCACTCACGGTGCCAGCAGAGGCCAGAAGAGGGAATTGGATCCCCTAGAAGAGGAATTACAGATTTGTGAGCAGCTATGTGGGTGCTGGGACCTGAAGTGGGTTCTCTATAAGAGCAGCAAGTGCTTTTACCCACTGAGCCATCTCCCTCCTCTCTGACCTTCTCCCCACACCCACTCACAACCTTTTTTTTATTTCTTTGAGGCGGGCCATGAAGCCTAGCCTGTCTTTGAACTTGGTGTGTCACCGAAGACCCCTCTGAGTCTCCCGCTTCCACTCCTCAGTGCTAGGATTATGGGCACATGTCACCCCAACTAGATCAGTTTTATGTGATGCTAGGAACCGAGCCTAGGACTTTGCACATGCAAGGCCAGCTCTCTGTGCTAGCAAAGCCACATCAGCTGCCCTCATTTCATCTGTGTTTGAGGAGTTTGCCAACATGGAAAAGAGCAATGATGCCCTCTCTCTCTCTCTCCTCCTCAGATTTTTTTTTTTTTGAGTTAAAGACATGAGAAATGAGATCTCTGCTCGCTTGTGCTGATATGTCTGAGTGTGATGGGTTTCTCAAACTGTTCTAGAAGGTTCTAAATGGATGGACTGAGCAGAAGAAGTAAGACAAGGGAATGTACAGGTTACTTCCCACACAGTGGGTCCTAGCAAATCTTCAGATGGGCAATAACTACTGAACTAGTCCTGTGTGAAAATCTCTTTCTCTTTTCTGCCATCTTAGTGTGCCCTCCTACCCCATCTCTATTTATTTCAATGGCTGTCAGTGCTCTCCACTGAACATGAGAAGGTTCATTTTGCCGGGCATAGTAGCAATTCACTGTAAAGCCTGTGGCTAGAAGGATAGGTTAGCAAATCAAAAATTCAAGGCCAGCCTAAACTACCTAGCAAGTCTCTTGACTCTTTTTTGTTTTTCTTGTTTGTTTTGTTTTTGTTTTTTTGAGATAGGGTTTCTCTGTGTAGCCCTGGTTGTCCTGGAACTTGCTCTGTAGACCAGGCTGGCTTCAAACTCAGAGATCTGCCTGCCTCTGCCTCCCCAGTGCTGGGATTACCACCAGCAGCCAATTTTTTTTTGTTTATTTTAATTGAACATTCACTTAGCATGATGTGCCTGTAATTCATTCCCTTATTACAGCCGTCAGTAGTTCATTCTTTCCGTTGCTGAGTATCGTTCCAGCTACGGAAACCACTTGCTTATTCATCTGCCAGCTAACAGATCCTTGGGTTGCTTCTATGCATTCGCTATTATTATGTTACATGTTACAGGAAAATTTGGAAATGCCAGACAACCAACATTTATTATCTGATGGAGTCTGTCAGTATATGCTCAAGTCAACCCCTATTGAGTGCTCATTGGTTTCATTCTGAACACAGACATGGCCAGGACTTGGGAACTTTGAGACCAAGTTTACACTTCCATGGATCTGACCTTCATAGATCCGTTTCATCATCTTGGTGTTTCCCCCTCTTTCTCCTTGTTTATCTAGATGGCTCTGGAAGATTCTGAGCAGAAGTACAACCTTCTACATTCCGTGTTCACAGATCTAGAAGACCTGTCCCTCATTTTTGAAACAGATGATTTAATCCAGTCCATCCAAGAGTTAAGTGGCCAAGTGGCAGCTTTACAGCAGCAGATAGTGGAGGCCCTTCCACACATCCAGCAGGTGGCAGACGTAAGTGACCGCAGAGTTGTGGGTTCCCGTGTCCTGTAGACGGCTCATTTGGCACTTTACCAGGAACTGCCCCCAAATCTGTGGAAGCACACTAGGCAGATACATTTTTAATGGATGCTATTTCTGAAGTTATATTGTACACACAGCAAGATGCATGTCCCCATGCTTTCCCCCAGAAGTGGTCTAGCTCCAGCAGGAGGAATCCTGGTAAATAAGCTTGCTGTTCACACTCTGACCCAATCCCTGGGGTCAGTTCTTGGTTGCTGAAGCTTTTGACAAAGGGGTAGCATGCTTCTGTGATTTTTGACGGGAATGACTTTAAGATGCGTTCTATAGTTTGGCATAGTTTCTTAAACAGTAGGTGAAAAGAATAAATTTTAATGTAATCTGGTTTATCGTAATTTAGATATGTGCCTATAAATAGTTACTGCTGGTATTGACTCAAAGGTTTTTTTCAGTATTGAGTAACTCCAAACTCCTATAATTTGAAAGCTTCAGCCTTCCTACCTTATTCATTTTTAAAATCTCCCTTGTCAATTGAATCATCTTATTTTTATATTGTGTCTGTCTTGAACTTTAAGCTCAATTTCCAGCTCAGTTAGTCAGTGCATGTCAATGTGTGGGTTTTCCTCATGTATTTTAACTTCTTTTTCTAGCATTTCACTTTAAGATTCTTGGCCCAGTTAAGGACCTTGACACTGGGAGAATTAACCATTAGACAAGAGATCTAGTGTTTGAAGTAATCTGAGTAGGTCATGACATCATTCCGCACGTTCTGCTCGGCAAGAGCTCATTAGGGGGTGAAAATCTTGGGGTTTTCCAGCCCCTGGTCAGTTTCTTAAGGCTGACTTTATCGTTTTTTTTTTTAAATTTAAAGTGATGTGAATTACTAAAATACCAGACCCACTCGTACTTGTGTATTTAAACACATTCCAAAGATAAATTTAAAGAGTTTGTAGATAACGGAGAATGTATTTCAGAAGTCATCTGGAAGCATGCCAATCTTTGGTCTCAGGAGTAAATGAAGCTTGGCCCTATGAATGTCTTAACTTCACAGTGCTTTCTAGTGCAGTGTAGACTAACTCCTGTTTTGTTTTTCGAGACAGGGTTTCTCTGTGTAACAGTCCTGACAGTCCTGGAACTCTCTTTGTAGGCCATACTGGCCTCGGACTCACAGAGATCCACTTGCCCCTGCCTCCCGAGTGCCTAGCTAACTAGCATTTTTATTAAAAGTCATGCAATCATCTGTTAGTTTTTAAGCAGTGTAAGTGGTTAACTACAAGAATAGAATTAATGACAATATATTATGCATTACAGATTTTTGCTGGGCAACAATATGAGTGTGTGTCTTATTTCTAAACTTCTAGGATGTGGTTGCCATTGAGTCTGAAGTAAAATCAATGGAAAAAAAGGTCGCAAAAATCAAAGCTATCCTGTTATCCAAAGAAATATTTGATTTTTCTCCTGAAGAGCATCTCAAGCATGGAGAGGTATGCATGGATCATTTTCAAAAGCTTTTTTTCCTCACAATACCTACTGTCTGACAAAAATATGTAGTCATAGGGTATGACCTAGTGTTGAACTCATTAGAATAATAGCAAATAAGGCTGGGAACAGTTGTATCTATACATATGAAAATATTTTTGAAATTTTATTCATTTTTATTTCATGTGTAGGTATTTTCCTAAATGCATGTCTGTGTACCACAAGCCCACAATGCCCCCTGAGGCCAGAAGAGAGTATTGGCTCCCCTAGGACTGGAGTTACAGCTGTGAGCCACCCTGTGGGTGCTGGAAATTGAGCCCAGGTGGAAGGGCAGCCAGTTCCATAAAAATCGTTTAAATCATATTTATCTTGTTCCCTATGCAGCAGCAACTTCCCTGCAGGTTAGCTTTGCCCTCCCAAGACCCTGAGCACCTACAAGAGTCAGTAGAGGGTTTCTGGCCCCAGAAGTAGTGTTTACTGGCTTTGAATGTTCCCTGGATTCTTTTTTATCTCTGTGTGTCGGTGCTGAGACCATCAGCTAAGTTATGGCCTGCAGAGAGCTAAGCACAGTATCTCAGCAAATGTGCTGACTTCCCACTCAGCCTCGTGATCCACAGCAGACCCTTTGGGATCAGGGAGATCTGAGTTCTGATCCTACCCCTGCCTCTTGCTAAGTTTAATTGGGTCTTTTTCCTTCTGAGAACCCCCTTCTTAATCTGTGAAAGCGAGGTTAGCATACTTCCCTTTCAGGGTTAAATGAGGTCCTATCAATGAGGTGTATAATGAAATTTGGCTAGATAGTTCTGTTCAATTCAGGGAGCATTTTTCCAGGGCTCCTGCAGGAAATTCTGGGTTAGGTACAGTTGCTTTGGAAGATTCAGCACCTGCCTAGTAACAGTATACAGAACTAAGTCACAATTCCATACAGAGAGGGGACGGGAGGAAGTGAGGAACCAGCTGTCTGAATACTGACATAGTGTTTAGAAAGTTAGTCTTTCCCCAGACATTCTTCCCTAAGACCCTTAACTATCATACCTCAATAGCTCTTTTAAATCTAAATTGAGAAAATGCTTTAAAAACTGAAAATGCAGGACTGGAGAGATGGTTGAAGCATGCTTATTGCTCTTACAGAGGACCTGAATTAGGGTTTCCAGAACCACATGGTGGCTCCAGCTCTTATGCCCTCTTCTGGCCTCTGCAGGCTCAGCACCCATGTGTAGTTCCCCCCATTCCTGATATGCATATACTCACAATTAAAAGTAAAAATGAAATATTTTTTATTGAAATTGCACATTAAAGACCAACATTAAATTATAAATGTTTTAACTTGCAGTAAGTAAGCTTGCATGTGCTTTTGTGTGGGGGGGGTTGTTTGTTTGTTTTTGCTTCTGTTTTCATTCATGCATGGGACTTCCTTTCTGCTATCAAGGTCATACTTGAAAACATCCATGCCATGAAAAAAACTATTGCTGAGATAATGACCTACCAAATGGAGCTGAGGTTACCCCAGACAGCAACCAAACCTCTGCCTGTGTTTCAGAGGACACACGAGCTTTTACAAGATGTGAAACTGCTGGAAAATGTGACTCAGGAACAAAATGAGTTGTTGAAGGTGAGCGGTTTATGACAAGAGCCAGCTTACTGTCTGAAAATGTCCAGTAAAAGTTGGTTTCATTCTTTTTGTAGTTTGGTTTCTATTGTGGTGATAAAGTGGCTTGAGGAGAAGGTTTACTTGGCTGGCATGTCCTGGGTCAGAGTCCTCTGAGGGAAGCCAAGGCAGGAACCTGGAGGCAAGAACTGAAACAGAAGCCTTGGACGAAATGCTACTTACTGGCTTGTTTAGTCAATTTCCTTATACTATGCAGGCCCATCTCCCCAGGGGTGGCACTGCCCACAAGGGGCTGGACCCTCCCACATCAACAATCCATCAAGAAAATACAGACTTGCCTACAGGCCAATCTGATGGAGGCGTTTTCTCAATTGTGATTCTTTAATGACCCTACAACTAAGCAGTGTAGTTTTCAAGTGTAATTGAAAGCAGTTGTTCCCCCAAGAATTATATTTGATCTAAATAAAGAGTTTCTTCCGCCCACATGTTTCTTACCCTTACCCTGGTTGGGCGCATTGGCATTCTACGGTCTGTTTAGTTACCGCAGCTGCTAAAGACCTAGATGAGTGGAACGGAGGGGATGAGCACTCAAACCCCATCAAGGCCCTTGCAGCCTCTGGAGACTGGAGAACCTAAAGCAACAGCACATAGCAGTCTCCTTGTCCACTTCAGTCACTTCCTCTTCCTGTGAACTAGATCAGTACCCCCTACACCTGACATAGGCAGCCTGGGCCATTTGCCATCTCAGGGAGACGTGTGTTGGAAGTCTTAAATGGAAGATGGAAGAGTTAACTAGCGTCAAGGTTAGATCCTTTGCAATAAGATAACAATTTTAGTTTTTGAATCTTCTGTTGTTTCTCCATTTTGTGAATCTCTTCCTTCACAGTTGGGGTCCCCCCTAGAAGCTTGTTTCTCCACTAGTCTCAAGACAGAATGATTGTAGTTTATA
The DNA here is from genome assembly GCA_028555095.1 of Dicrostonyx torquatus. Classification (NCBI taxonomy): domain Eukaryota; kingdom Metazoa; phylum Chordata; class Mammalia; order Rodentia; family Cricetidae; genus Dicrostonyx; species Dicrostonyx torquatus. Next base: position 2,480,625 of record JAQHUG010000043.1, read on the forward strand.
TCCGTAGGGCAACAGCCACTCCCATAGAACAGAAATTGTTAAAAGAATCTTGGACCCGACGGGCAATCTCCCCCTCTTGGCAGAGACGCTCCTCCTCTTGCTTTGGAAATTGTTGTATCTTACTTCTTCTGCAATTCCCTTTATATCCTGACCCTCTAAAACTGGGGGATCATGTGCTCCCTGATTTAAAGTTTAACAGTCCTTTGATCAACTAATTTTTTTTCCTCCTAAGACTATTTTTAGAAATAGTTTCTAGCCGGGAGGTGGTGGCGCACGCCTTTAATCCCAGCACTCGGGAGGCAGAGGCAGGCGGATCTTTGTGAGTTCGAGACCAGCCTGGTCTATAACAGCTAGTTCCAGCGCAGGCTCCAAAGCCACAGAGAAACCCTGTCTCAAAAAAAAAAAAAAAGTCATTAAGAAATAGTTTCTAAGTGAAGGACAAAGGATCAAATTTGGTGTATCATTTTTAATCTCTTCTATCTTATTGGGTTTCTGGTCAGGACCAGAGACTAACCCTAACTGTGCTTTAAAGTGGCCTCTTCAAGAAGAAGAAAAGGGAATGGTTCAGGGGGATTGCATTTCCTTTTCTGTCAAGTTAGGCTTCAAACTGTTTTGAAAATTTTCCATCTTACTGTGTATGTGGGAATCATGTGTGCCCCTCGTGTAGTCAAAGCAAGTAAGCCATTGATAGTGAAAATTTTTAGAATATGGTACATTTCTTATAGGACAAGTTTTCTTTTTGGGGGTGGGGTTTCGAGACAGGGTTTCTCTGTGGCTTTGGAGCCTGTCCTGGAACTAGCTCTTGTAGACCAGGCTGGTCTCGAACTCACAAAGATCCGCCTGCCTCTGCCTCCCAAGTGCTGGGATTAAAGGCGTGCGCCACCACCGCCCGGCTGGGACAAGTTTTCTTATTGTGGAAAATAAGACAAATGACTTTGGTGGAGACTAACAGGATCTCCCCCATTGCTGTGAGCATGGGAACAGGTGTGTGCAGTGAATATCGTTACTTATTTCCCGCCTGCAGCTAAAACTATGGTTAATTATTGTTTTTAAATACCAAGAAGGATTATTCGTTAGCCAGAAACTGTGTCACTTCAAAAGACATTTTGCTTCCGTATGAAGCACACCAGAGCATTATCTAGACTCACTTTTGAAGTCTGGTTTTGTTTTTTAATCTCACCATACTGTTCCCTAAACATTAGAGTCCATGGCAGGTTCTGGTTAGCTTTGCCACATTCTGCAAACTCATACTGCTCTGAAAGCTTCAGACTATACTCATGACTCTAAAGGGCAGCAGAGAGGATGTCACACTGGGTACTTACACCATAGTGACAAATAATGTGCTTTGTGCGTTCAGGATCAGGCATGTCACCATTGTTTGTGGAGAGCGCCAAAGTGCATTTCATATTAGCATAGTAAATATATGGGTCGGCAAGATGGCTCAGTGGGTAAAGGAGCTTGCCTTGCGATCCTGGTGACCTGAGTTTGATCCCTAGGTCCCACAGAAAGGTATAAGGTGTGTGTGTGCATGTGTACACACAATTCTGAAACTTTATTAAATGGAGTGCGTGACATACCAGTAATGTCTTAAGACTTAGAAACTTTATTAGCATGCTATAAAATGCTTCCCTGAATAAGCCCTCTAGACTAGAAATGGGAGCATAAGAAGCAAGAGCATTTAATTAGACCTGTACCCGAGGCCTTGCTGAGGTGCCCTGGAGTCTAGTAGAGCTGGTAAATTAGGCCTCAGCATGGCACACTTTGCTCTCTAGCTTTTGAGTATAAATACAGGTGATATTTGGCATAAAACTGTATTTGGAATTTGTGTTTATTTAGAATACAAATAGAAAGTACAGGGATATTCTGGGGACCTGTAAGATGGCTCAGTAGGGGAAGGCACTTGCTTGCCAGGCCTGGCAACCGACGTTTGATCCATGAATACACATGGTGGAAGGAGAGAACTGACTCCTGCACGCTGTCCTCTGGCCTCCACCAGGACAATCCCCACTCCTCTGCACACACACAATAAATAAAGTAATATAAATTTTGTTATTAAACAAAGATTCTGTTTCCTATTGGAATCTGTGGGTACATAGTCTCTGCATTTTATTGGAACTTGTGATGGGATAGATGGTTACAAATACAGCTTGTTTGTTCCTTAGATGGTAATAGTGACTCTGCTTTGGGGCAATGGGTGTTATTTTATAGGTTGTCATAAAACAGACGGCTGAATGTGATGGAGAAATAGAAAATCTGAAACAGATGTTAAATAATTATTCAGCTGAGTTCTCCCCGGAGCATATGTCACGAGAGCAAGTTGCTAACCTGTCTTCATTACAGGTATGTCTGGTTCACTCATCTGTCTGTTCATCCCAGAGACTCTGGCTTTAGCTGTTGGGTCTAGAATCTTTTGTAGTATGAGTGTTATGCCTGACATCTGTTTTTACAATGGAAACTATTTTCTTTCCAGTCTTATTTCATGAAATGGTGGTTTCTGTGGTGTCATCAATATGCCATTATGACCCCTAAACTTTAGATCTAGTCCTAGAAACTAAGCAAGCCACCACTTCTAAACCCTGTGGTGGGGCTTCTAAGGTGCCCACACTCTCAGCCTGGTGCGTCTTGGCTTGCATATTCTCTGTGTCCAAGGAGCTGATGAGGTTTGGATACCCTGGTGTAGTGTATTGGAGTAGGAGTCGGGCTGGCTGGACTTCAGGGGTAATGAAACTCTGACCATGGATATAATGAGGGATCTTAGGGCCTTTTCGGTCTTTGGTTTTATATCGGCATGTCTGCATTGAAACTGTGTGATAGAGTCCAAGGACAAGAGCTATGTTTTTTCTGCCATCCGATGGACACGTGCAGGCTGTTAATGTGGTTCTCAAGACAAGGCTTTGTCATTTGCTAACTGGGAGACCGAGGGAAACTTGCTTAAACGTTAAGAGGCTCCAGGTGACGCAGGCTGAGAGTGAGCGAGTCAGTAGGATGAGGTGCCTGTACCATCCACCTGTACTTTGTGTGCTATGGTACTACGCCTGTAGCTTACCACCTGCACTACAGGGCCGTTCGCGGGTCGGGTAGGGGGCTAGAGATTTAAACACACAAAGAGACAGAGATACCAGTCATCCTTGAAACAAGAATGCCCCCTCTATTGTGCTCAGGGGTAGCTTATATAGGGCTCTGGCCACATCCCAGTTCTCGGGATCTTTCAGCTGCAGACCCATTAGAACCCACTCCCCTGCCATCAGGGTCTCGTGCTCAGAGCAGCTACAAGCATAGGAAAAACAAGTTGTTTACAGGAAATTCAGGGTCTGGGGGTCCACAGTCCCCAACAGGTACTATGTTTATTCAAATACCTCAGAACTCAGGACTTCAAAGGGCTTTTGTTGTGTAAATAAAAATAAAGGAAATCACACATAGGACAAGTCTTTGGGGCACATCACACCACACAGGCACATGGCCTGCATGATCCCTGGTGTACTGAGGAGACAGGGAGAGCGCCTGGCTGGCAACGTCAGGACAAAAGGGGCAAATAGAACTGACCCAAGAAAAAGTAGAGGTCTTCCTTAGCACTTCCAGATGATTTGCCATAACTGTGATACTCATGAGGTAGACCAACCACAGTGATTTGCTTGAGAGTGTAAAATTATACACTTCGTATATGATTGCTGATCTATCTTTTTGGGGTGATAGTGGCAGACAAGGTCTCACTGTTCAGGCCGGCCTCAAATTTACAAAGATCTGCCTGCCTCTGTGCCTGCCTTCTTGAGTGTTGGGTTTAAACACATGAA
>JAQHUG010000043.1:2495110-2523338 GCA_028555095.1 Dicrostonyx torquatus
ATTTTATTGAAATGTTCTGTACCCTTGTTCATTACGGAAATTTGTCTAGAATTTTCTTTTTGTTGTTACTGTTATTTCTGTCTATTTTAGTATCCGGGTCATACTAGCTTCATAAGAAGATCTTGGTGGCATTCCTTATGTTTCTGGTTTTGGATTCATTTGCTGAACATTGATATTAGTTCTTCTTTAAAGGTCTGATAGAAAGCACCGAAGCCATCTACCCAGGAGTCTTCAGTTGGGAGACTTTTTTGTTTTTACTGCTTTTGTCTCATGTCCTGTTATGTATCTGTTCAAATTTCTTATCTCGTGTTGGTTTAAATTTGATAGATCATATCCATCAAGAAAGTTATTTTATTTTAGATTTTCCAATCCAGTGGAATATAAATTTTAAAGGTATTTTCTAATGATTTTCTGAATTTCATTGGTATTTTTTTGTAATCTCTCTCTCACTCTGATTTTGCTAAGATTTTTGTTTTATTTAAATCTTTTCAAAGAGCCAACCTTTTGGTGCTGGAGAGATGGTATAGCAGTTAAGGGCACACACTGTCGTACCAGAGAACCTAAGTTTAGTTCCCAGCACCCAGCTCACAACCACCTGTAACTTCAGCTCCAGTGAGATCCAACACTTGGTCTCTTTGGGTACAGGCATACAAGTGCACATGGCCACACAGAGACCTGCACACATATATACAATTATAGCGTTAATTCTTCCTATTGCTTTTGCTTATTTCTATTTCATTGATTTCTGGACTGATCTTACTTTTCTTTTGGCATACTGATCACTAAGTTATTTGAGATCTGTCTGGTTTTTGAATGGAGGCAATCATAGCCATAAACTTCCTCTTAGGACTGCTTTCATTGTATCTCATAGGTTTTTGGTGTCATTTTTATTTTCATTTAATTCTAGAATTTTTTTTTATTTTCTTCTTGATTTCTTTGATGAATCACTCATCTTTCAGTCGTGTGTTCCTGCTCCATGAGTTTATTCTAACACAATAAAGTTCACCGATGCTCCACTTTGATATATGCTGAAGGATAATGGTAGGAAAAATTTCATATTACAAGTCATAGACCAAGTCACATTTAAAATCCGTTGGTGAGAATGTTATGCCCAGATTGCGGAGTCCCCAAAAAATCAACAAGGAGACCGAGTCCCATATGTAAAAGCAAAGAGCCTTTATTCAACACATTGGCATAATCAGAGAGCCTTGATCTCAGTTAGAGTGGATTTTTTATCATAGCAGAGGTTGGGGTGAGGGATTTCTAAGGTTCAGGACCTCTGTTTGGCTGGTGTTTGTCTAGGGGTCCTTGTGAAAGGGAATGGGCTTGTACTGGGCTAAGGGACATCGGGTGATCCTATCTACAATGATTGGAACGTTAGGTATTTCCTTTGGAACATTATGTACTTTCCTCTTGAATGGTCCATTCCTGGGTGGTGCCTGGGTGGTCTCTGTTGAGCCTGTCATGGCTGGTCTCATTATCAGAGAGTCTACAGAATTCTTATTTGGTAGCAAACGCTTGTGGCAACATTTTTTAGCACCCCTCCCCAAATGCAATATATAAAACATTCACTGAAATGATTTCTGTCTTCAGGGTTTGGGGCGAGTGGATAAAGCAGGGTTGCTGTTTCAAAAAATTACTGAGGACTTCTTAATATGTTTTCTGCTGCCCATAATAGGTTTCTCCACCAATTCAGTGAGGCAAGATTGAAAAAGTATAGCAATGGGTTGATGTGAGCAAAGCAACCCTCAGGGTTTCTACTAAACACTCCTGGTTTGAAGGTCACGGAGCCAGAGCCCTGTGACCTTGTGCTAGTGGCCACGTCCAGGCCTGCCCTTCTCAGATATACTTTGGTGGGATGGGAGGCTATGAACTGATTACCATTCCTCTGCTCAGGGTTCAGAACTTAAAGTGTAACATAGGGGAACACTTCTACATGAGAACCCGAGGCCACTTCCAGCTCTTCTGAGGTTGCATGTAATTGATTTTTTTCCTTCTGACTCCATCCCACCCCTTTTGGACTCTGTTCAGGTTTAAATAAAGGGCGCATTAGTCACCCACCCTGCTCACTTCCTCATTAAGTAAGGTAGTTGGAAAGCAGAACAGCTTAATACTGCCGCTTAAAGTTTGGGCCTGTCAGAGGTGGCCAAATAAAAATTTTGAGTAAATTAAGAAGACGGATGATAAATTAGTGTTTACAGATTCACCAGTTGATATTAACAGATGATGTCAGCAAAAAAAAAAAAAGAAAAAAGAAAAAGAAAAAAGAAAAGAAAAGAAAAGAAAGAAAAAAGAAAAAGAAAAAGATCTCACAGTCTTTGCCTGGCGTAGGAAGCTCAGGGAAAATACCAGGAAAGAAAGAAGGTAACTGTTGATGGAAGCTATAAAAATAGGTAGATGAAGACAGGAGAAAATCTGTTGGTTTTATTTGTTGTGTTGTTGTTGTTGTTTGGGGGACTTGGGGGTGCTGGGGAATCAAACTTGGGGCCTCTCACATGCCAGGCAAATCCTACCACTGAGGATGCCCCAAACCTAAGAAATAGCATTTTACTAGAAAAGAACAAGTCCATGTAAAGTTAGTAGGGAGTCGGGAAAAATATGACCCCTCTGAGGTTACATTTTTGAGGTAGGGTGTTTTGTTTGTGAGCAGTTCCTGTCGGAAGTCTGTCGTTTGTCCCAAACTGTGCTTTATTAGATAGATGGTAGCAAGCTGGGGCACAATCTTCAGTGGAAAATGTTGCAATTGGTTTTAATTCTAGTTAACACAGAATGTATAGAGACCAGTGTTTTTACGGAGCAGAATGCAAATCTGTATTCCTTCCTTGAGCATTCTGGGAGAGGGTACGAAGAGGGTACGTCCCGCAATGTCAGGCAAGTCTACCATGTTAAAATCATTCTTACCTCCACTGAAACTAACAAATACATCAGGGAGAAAGTTCGCTTTTGTATTGGTAAGAAATCCAGTGGTTTCAATACACAGAGGATATATCGCACTTGTATTCAAATTTCACATTAACGCAGTCCGTTCTTAACATTTGGGAGTCTAGAAAAGCAGAAACCATTTTAGGGATTTTTCTCTGGGGGGGGGGTGGGGAGGGAGAAAATGTGCATTACTCCACAAAGTTCATTACTTGACCCAAGCTGTTGTGACTAGAGAGAAGTTTAGATGACTAAAGAAAAACAAAAACAGAATCCTGCTGCTTGGGAGGATGTTACAATTGTGTGGCAGACTGCAGTCTTTATTAGCCCTGCCGGCATGTTTGTTTTTGTGGTGGTGGTGGTTGGGTTATTGGTCTTTGCTTTTGGGGTCTTTTGTTTGTTTGTTTGTCTCTGTTTGCATGGGGTAACAGCAGTGTGAGCCTTGCTTCATCATCAGGTGTCATCAACTTTAAACCCTGGTCAGTTCCCTGAAGTGTTTGGGACACACACCCTCACACACACTCTCATCTGTCTCCCGGGGATTGCCACTCTCCACCTCTGTGCCCGGGAATACTGTACCTGTGTACATGCAGATTGGCTGCTTGGAAACCTGTGCCGGCAGGTCACGTGGGTGTTGCTATGAGTGTGGAGGTGCATTTTTCTTTTCTTTCTTCTTCCTTCTGTCCTTATTTTGTTCCGTTTAATGGGAGGGAAGGGGATTGCAGGTTCCCAGGTCTTTCCAAGCCCCAGGGTAAAAGCCTTGGATTCCTGGCTTCTCACTGCTGGATTACCTTTGGCTTCATTTTAGGGTGCCACACCTCCCATTGAGGCTTTACCTCTGGACTTTCCTCACGAGCAAGGAGCTTTTGAAGCCACAGTGGAGAGAAGTAGGCCTCAGCCTGCAGAAGTCCTCCATGTCTGCAAGACCCAAGTGGCCGAGCTGGAGCTGTGGCTGCAACAAGCCAACGTGGCGTTTGAGCCGGAAACATTAGACCCAGACATGCAGCAGGTGGTGGAACAAGAGCTGGCTGGGTGCCAGGTAAGCCGGCCAGGCAAGAGGTTAGGGTTTGGCCTAGTCATCCATCTCTTGCCAAGATGGGGCAGATTGCTCTTAAAGTGACAGTATGTGTCTCCCATGCCTCTAAACCTCACATTTATTTTGGCCTCAGCTGTAGTTTTCACCGCTGAGTCTTTGAAATTCTTTATGTAGTCAGTCCCTTTGAGGGGACAGACATGAGTAACAGCCCGGAATCCAGAACCCACAACCAGCCCCACTGTAGTAACTGTGAGCGTGGACCAGTTTGCTTTTCTACCTTATTTTTCCCCTCCAGCAGAGTAGGTTAGCACACAGAATTCTTCTGAGGATTGACTGAGATGAGCTCACGGTGTCTGGTATTAAACTGTGCTCAACATTTGCTGTTGTTTTTATCGATGGTCGCAAGGTTGCGTATGAGTAACTAGCTCATCAGAACGAAAGTGAATGCCATAACCTGCAAGATTTCAAAGTCCGCCTAAAAGACCTTTGCGGCCGGGCGTGTCAGCCTAAGCGCTCTGGGCTGGGAAGGAGTGAGAACGTCAACTTCCTTGTCTGAAGTCACCTCGCCAGCTCAGTCCAAATGCTGGGCTCTCTGTCTCTCCAGGGAGGGGCTGGGATGACGACACCTCAGCAGTGTGAGGCTGCTGTCACAGCAACAGAGCTTTGCTGGCTGCTTATGGTAGCCTCTCCCCAGGCTGTGTCCAGCAGATCAGCCTCCGCCTCCTACCAGGTTGGAGACATCTCCCTCCTGTCTCAGCGTCCCTCAAGACACTGGCCCTGCCACCAGAAGTTTTTCCTACAAGAACCTGTCCTGGAGTTGGGGTGGCCCGGCCACCTCCCTTTCATCAACCTGGAACTACCTGCAAGGGGAGGTGACGGGGCTGGGGATAGTCCTGTTAGTCAGTTGTAATAGTCTACCCAGACACTGGCTTTCTGGTCGACCTCCCTGGTGATGAAGTTAAGCACAGCAACAGATCAGAGCTACACTAAATTGTACCTGAAGTGTCCCCAAGCTCCTTAAGGATTGCTTTCAACCAGATAGACCTCATGCCCATGGCTTGGTCGCCACCAGAATGCCCATCCTCTTGCTATTTTGCATCCATTTTGAAGAGTGGGGGACACTGCAAAGACATGACATGTCCACCAGGTGGCAGTAGCACCCAACAAGCTTGCTGTGGGCAGACCTGGCAGGAATGAGTCTACCAGGAAGTTCTTCATAGAAGCTGAAGGTGGAGGTGGGGAGCGTGGATTTCCAGGGGCCTTAGGCATCTGACTACATGATGTCCCAGGACAATGGAGAATCTGGATCAGAGGGCAGCAGAGGCATTTTATAGACCTGTCTTACCCATGGTGTATCTAACTGATGGAGGATGCAGCTTTCAGGCTGGAAATGGCTGAAAATGTGCTTCATTTGAACTACATTTAAAGGTTATATAAAAATTTGGGTTTGACAGTGGTGGCCTTTGAACCTTTTCAGCCAGTAGGTAGGTTGCTTGCTCAGCACATAAAGTCCTGTGTTCAACCTGAGCACGGTATGAACCCGTGTGGCGTGCACCTATGTGATCTCCATAATCAGAGCAGAGGCAGGAAGACCAGGAGTTCATGGTCATCCTTGGCTACATAGTGAATTTGTGGCCAGCCTTGGCTACATGAGACCCTGTCTCAAAGCAAATGCATAAAATAGGTGGATTCAAACAGCAATTTTGTTATTCTTTTGTTTACATTTGTAAAAGTTATAAACCTCCTGAGGAGATTAGAAAATCTGATCCTCTTTACCTGGTAGTTTTGTCTGATTGAATCAACAATTTGAAAGGTCACTTGGAAGAATATAAAATGTTCTTTTCCTTTGATTTAATAATGTCTCCAAAATAAAACAAATCAAAAGAAAAACCAAGGTCTCACCATGTAGTTCAGGCTGACCTGGGGCTGTTTTACAGAGCAGGCTAACCTGAGACTCACAGAGATCTGCCTGCCTCTGTCTCCCAAGTGCTGATTCAGAAAAATAAATATAAAAAAGAAGGAAGGAAAGTGGGGGGGAGTAGATAAAAAATAGAAAAATAATTTTATTATTTTTTATTGTTTTTATTGCGCTATACATTTTTCTCAGCTCCCTTCCTCCTCCCCACTTCTACCCTGTCCCATAACGCCCATGCTCCCAATTTACTCAGGAGATCTTGTCTTGAAAAAAAAAATTTTAAAGAAAGAAAATATTGGGCTGGAGAGATGGCTCAGCGGTTAAGAGCACTGCCTGCTCTTCCAAAGGTCCTGAGTTCAATTCCCGGCAACCACATGGTGGCTCACAACCATCTGTAATGAGGTCTGGTGCCCTCTTCTGGCCTGCAGACATACACACAGACAGAATATTGTATACATAATAAATAAATAAATTTTAAAAAAAAGAAAATATTTGCTGGCCTGGTAGTTCATGTCTTTGATCCCACTACTCAGAGGCAAAGACGGTGGATCTCTAAGCTCAAGGCCAACCTGGTCTACAAAGTGAGTTCCAGGAAGTAAAGCAGAACAGAGGGAGGCTAAGCGGTCACCGAACATCAGTTTACCGCTATTGAGATGATTGCTGGGAAGCATCAGCTGTAAACACATAAAATATTTGCCTAAAGCCGCTGCACGGGTAAACAAGTCAGCACACAGTCGTGGTTGCCACTTCAAAAGCTTGGTGTACCGACTGTTGAAGCTCTGAAAACCCCACAGGGATGTGATAAGTAGCTTTCTGGGATAGAGGGCTTACAAGATACATTATTGGAAAATCTGTTTCTTTAACGAAACTTGCTCTTAGTCCCAGGCTGGGTTTTATGCCAATGGCCTTGGTGCTAGAATGTGGGGTGTGCGCAGGGCTGCTGGCCCTGTGCCCAGCCAGTTGGCATGGTTGCATAGACGCCTGAGCTTCAAGAGAGTGTAGAGTTTGTTGAGGAGGAATGCGAAGAGCCTGACTTATTTGAAAATGCACTTTCTGCAGCCGATTTCTTTTTAGACTCGTGTAGATCAGTTGGTTGTATCAGTCACTAAGCATTTTAAGTTCCAAATTACCTCTGTGTTCTTTTGATCTTTTGGAGGTTCAATTGGCTTGAGAACGAGGAAGAAATGAGCAAGGAGAAGAACCTTCAAATAAGTGTGTGGAATTCTTTGAGTTCTCTGTTTGACACTTGGGCTACAGCAGAAGAGATTAGAAAGATGGGGAAGACATTCAGAGTTTTCCTCTTAGTCTCGTGCTTGTGTATTCTACATGATTTTAAGTCGTTAAGCCCAAAGCACATGGATTAAGGCAAAAATACACAGAGTTAACTGATTCCTCACAATAAAGCTAGAAAGTAAATTCTGCCGTTTTCTCCATTCTAAACATTACCTGAGGGTACACACGTGGCAGTCCTGGATGAACATGGCTACTGTGTGCCCAGACTGGCGTTCACATCCAGATAGACTATTTAGCATCCGTGTTGTTAGCCGGCAGGAAGCACTGGGCATCATAATCCATAGTGTTTTCAGGGGTAATTACAGGGTTGCTTAGTGCAACATCTTCCATCAGGGTCGATTTAGCCGCACCCCTGCATTTCAGCACACAGTCGTGTCAAAATTTGTGTTTTTCCAAGGTTCCTTCCATCTAGTTTCTGGGACTTCTTTCATATTCTGAGGCAAAGAATGCAAATCTCACTCATTTTGGAGACTAATGTTTGTTGGAGACTGACGCTATGGTTTGGCCATGTAGCTCACCAGTAGGCAGCATGCTATGTATGCACAGGGTCCCTGGTTCAATCCCTACCCCACCCCCTAAAACCCACTGTGGATAATTCGATGATGTTCTCTCTTAGGCAATGCTGACGGAGATTGAGCACAAGGTGGCTTCTCTGTTAGATACCTGCAAAGACCAGGGCCTGGGAGACTGCGGAACCACTCAGCAAGAGGCTGAAGCCCTTTCCTGGAAACTCAAGACTGTGAAGTGCAACTTGGAAAAGGTCCAGATGATGCTTCAGGAGAAGCACAGCGAGGACCAGGTAAGCATGAGGCTGCGTGGACGTCCTAGAGCCTGCCGGCAGTACTCTGCGTGAAGGTGGCAGTGTAGAGACACGATTCACATTAAAGAGTCACAGGATGTTTAAAAGGAGCAAAAGGAGAGGATGCACGGGCTTCTGGGATCGCACTTTCATTCCACTGTGCAGGTTTCCAGGCCTAGGTGGCTGTCAATGGCCCAGGTTGACTTGAGCGGATTCAATGAGGGTAACGATTCTATTGATTTTGAGCTCTGGTATAGAAAATTTTTCATAGGGAAGAGTGTATTTTAAAGGAATTTGAGGGGCCAGCCATATGGCTTTAGGGGGTAAAAGAGGTTGTCCTGCAAACCTGATGACCTGAGTTCAACACTCTGAACCCAAGGTGGAAGGAGAGAACCAACTCCCACAAGTTGTCACCTGCTTACCACAGCATACACACACACACACACACACACACACACACACACACACACACAGAGAGAGAGAGAGAGAGAGAGAGAGAGAGAGAGAGAGAGAGAAATAGATTTAAATTTTTCAATAGAAAAAAATGAAGGAATTTTGTGACTCTGAATGAAGATTAAGCCATTATAGAAAATATATAAATATAGGTAGATAAGATAAACATTTTATATCAGGACTTTGAATGTAGCTCACTTGTTAGGGTGCTTGCATGCATGAAGACCTGGGCTCAATCCCTGTCGCAGCGGGTAATCCTAGCACAGGGTAGGTGGAAGCAGGAGGATCAGAAGTTAGGGGTCATCCTTGGTAATATATCAAGTTGGAGAGCAGTGTCTCAAAAAAATCAAAATAAATTGTTGGTACACACCTTTAATTCCAGCACTCAGGAGACAGGTAGGTCTCTGTGTGTTCAAGGCCATCCTGATCCACATAACAAGTTCCAAGCCAACCAAGGCTACATAGTTAGACCCTTACTCAAAAAAGATAAATAAATAAAATATCATAAAATATTTACTTCATAAAAACAAAATGTTTCCAGGATACTTTTGTTACTCATTTAGAAATACATTTTTTAAGAATTTTTTATGATTTATTTAACTTTATTTTATGTGCATTGGTGTGAAGGTCTCAGATACCCTGGAACTGGATTTACAGACAGTTGTGAGCTGCCATGTGGGTACTGGGAATTGAACCTGGGTCCTCTGGAAGAGTAGTCAGTGCTCTTAACCACCAAGCCATCTCTCCAGCCCCTGGAAATATATATTTATACTGACCAGACTATCATATAGTTCAAGGGCCCTCGTGACATCTAAAGCATCTTAGAAGTGGATCTCATGGTAGAAGATTTGCATGAAAGCTTATGAGTGACTCCATTGGGGACTTAGATTCGTAGGAATGAGGGTGGCCCTGGGTACATGGGTTATGTGGTTTCTCTGTCATCCTGAGGTTTTCCTCTTTTAAAAATATGTAGCCAGGTGGTGGTGGCTCATGCTTGTAATCCCAGCACATTTCCTGACTTTTGTAAATTTATTAGGGAAATTAGATTGAGTACATAAGATGATCATCTCACTAAATGTAGTAGTTTCAGAAGTTGATATGAAATAAGCACATTGAATTATAGTAATTAACAGTGCTGCTGTTTAGTCTGTCCTGTGGCTGTGTTGGTAGCTCAGATCACTGCGTCTTTTTAAATCAGTCTGCCATCATGGAATACATATATGTTGGTTTGTGTGTTGGTTTTCCAGGATCCCACCGCCGTGAAGCAACCGTCAGAGTCTCACACCATCTTCCAGTCAGTTAGCTTTCCTGGGCTTGAATCCGTCATAACTGAAAGGCCACAGTTCAGCAAACAGAAGGACGTTCCCCAGACACAGGTAATTCCTATCCTCTCAGTTGGAAAGATGGGAACTAAACTTCCTAGTTGGTGTTTCTCTTTGGACTAAAGCCCAAGCTACCATTGGAAGGCTGCATTATGACTGAAGTATGGGTGCTGGGGCCTGCACAGTAAGCTATTTCCACTGGGGATAGAGCCTTGATCCTTCATTAGGTTATCTCTTTCTCTCTCTCTCTCTCTTTCAAGACAGGGTTTCTCTGTGTAGCTTTGGAACCTGTAGACCAGGCTGGCCTCGAACTCACAGAGATCCGCCTGCCTCTGCCTCCCGAGTACTGGGATTAAAGGCGTGCACCACCACTGTCTGGCAGGTTGCATCTTAAACCAGGTGGCCACTGTCAGGGAAACTTAGCTCTTTATTTACTGCTCTGCTTTGATTGTCGTCTCAAAGCATGTTCAGTGGTAATTTTTTTTCATGTGCATCCAATATAGTTTAAATAACATTTGGCTGTTATGTGATTATTTTATGGTTTTGTTTATTCATTGTCTCTTTGGGTTTGTTGTTTGCTTGCAATGTTGGGGATGGAACCCAGGACCTAGCACAGGTGAGGCAAAAGCTCTCTCAGTGAGCCACAGCCACAGCTTCTAACTGAGTTTTGGGGGCATAGATGGTAACAAGAATAAGCAAACAAGAAAGAAAGTGGTACTGGCTTGAGGTGGTATAAACTAGACGATTTCAACAGAAGACATTTAGGGTGCTAATTGAAAAACTAGATCAGTTAAACCATTTGAATTGTGTTCACTTACAGGTTCTGGCGTTAAAACCATTGGAACAGAAAGATTTAATTAAGTTCACAGAATTCAATGCCAAGAAAACATGGCTGCAGTATTGCCAACAGGATAAAGATGCAAATCAGGAATCAGCTCCAAGGTAAAGCATTTTTTAAATTCTCTAATTATTTTAATGTGGATGTTTGGCCTGCCCGTATGTCTGTGCACCATTGCCTGTCTGATGCCTGAGAAGGCCAGAAGAGAGTGTTCGATCCCCTGCACCTAGAGTTACAGACAATTGTGAGCTGACATAGGTGCTGAGGATTGAACCTGGGTCCTCTGGACGAGCAGCCAGTGCTCCTAACCACTGAACCATCTCTCCAACCTGAGACAAAGCATTTCTAAGTATGATGAACACTGTTAGATGTATTTTTGCATTTTTTCTTTTATTTATGAGCTAGGGTGTGGTGTAACCCAGACTCAAACTTGCGCTACGGCTTTCCAATCCTGCCCCACCCCGAATACTGAGATTACAGGTGTGCACTACCACGCCTGGTTTGTGTGATGCTGGTGGTCAAACCCAGGGCACCGTGCCTACAAGAGTCACTCCACCAGCTGAGTGACAGCCCCCGCCCCAGGAAAAGGAAATTTAGGTTCATTTACTCTACATGCTTGAGTGTTTTGTCTTTGTGTATGTATGTCTGCCACTTGTGTGCCTGGTGCCCATAGAAGTCAGCAGAGGCCTCAGATCCCCAGAAACTGAACTTTAGGGATGGTTGTGAGCTACCCTGGGAACTGAACCTGGGTCCTCTGCAAGAGCAGCAAGTGCTCTTAACCACTGATCCAACTCTCCAGCCCTCCCAGCCACTTTTGGATATTTAGTATTGGGAGAATTGTTTATTTTAAAATCCGGCATTGTATAAATGTAATCTGAGATTTTTGTGTGTATGTGTGTCAATTCTTTTCACACTTTTTTTTCTTCTCTTCACAAGTGGCGAGGTTCCTGACCCTGGAAATGCGGCTCCAGGTTCAGCCTTGTCACCCCAGGGCCAAAGCGGTGATAAGTGGCTGTACCTTCACCATGAACTAACTTCAAGACCAAATCTCCCAGGACCTCAGCTCGTGGAGCCTCAGGTCTGTGTGCTTCTCTCTCTCGGAAACCCAGCGAGGGCTCATCTAGAAACCCGTGTGCTCTGGCGCGATGTGCCGGTTTCTTTTCAGAAAGCAGAGGAACCATGTGGCTTCTTCCCCTGCCTGTCCCTCCCTTTCTGTTTTCCCGTAGCACTTGCTCCCTGGTCATGGAGCTTGCTATGCTTCTTACTGCTTCTCTACCTATGCATTCATTTGCGTGTTGCTGGAACAGAACAGTTAAGGAAGGACAGATGATTGACTTACGGTGTCTGAAGGTCATCATGAAGGGGATGGCACAGCCAATGGAGCAGCTCCCTCTACAGTGGTCAGTTCACATGGCTTGTTCACATCCTGATGGATCAGGAAGAGAACAGGGACCAAAGCAGGGCCATGCTGTTATCCTCAAAGCCCATCCCCAGTGACCTCACATCTCAAAGGTCACCTTCCACAGCAGTGCCAGCAGCCCACAAGGGACACTTCCATTTAAACTGTAATGCTCTGTGTTCACTGTTAGGTCAGAGAAGAAAATCCGTGTCTGCTTGGTTCATATTTGAGTATCTAGCATAGTACCTATGGCAATCTGGTGTCTTAGTTACTATCTGTTGAATGAATAGCGTGTACTAAGTTTTACAAAACACCTATAGAATAGTGTGTACATGCCATTCATGCCTCAGAAGATTCTGTAGACCGTTATCACGTGCCAGCCTGTGCCAATGGCACGTTTTGTTTATGTTGAGTTCTCTCCAGACCAGGAACAAGTGAAAGTGGCCTGGCTTGGCTGCTCCCAGCCACCTGGCTTTGTTTCTGTTTTGTTTTTATAATTTATTTAACTTTATTTCATGTGCATTGGTGTGAAGGTGTCAGATCCCCCTAGAACTGGAGTTACAGACAGTTGTGAGCTGCCATGTTGGGTGCTGGGAATTGAACCTGTATCCTCTGGAAGAGCAGTCAATGCTCTTAAGTGCTGAGCCATCTCTCCAGTCGTCAGCTACCAGGTTTTATCTAGTCAGCTATGCACTTAACTTGGCCTGGGCAAAGGGCACCAATGAGTTCTAATTTCCAGTCTAATGAGAATATATTTCATGCTCAGAACCTTATTTGACCATTCAGAGTTGAATTAGCCTCCTAGGTAGGGTTTTGTCTGGATTTCTCCTTACTAATTGCACTTAAAACATATGTATATAAGTGTCTTTTAAAGTCCTATCTGTTCTTTCCCCTGGAGAGTCTTCTACCACCATAGCCTGGTTTTTGTTTTGTTTTGTTTCATTTTTAAGTTTGTCTGTGAGTTGAGACTTTCATGCACACGTGCAATGGATTCTGACCATATTTACTTTCCTTTCCCCGAACTTCTCTGATACACACCTCTACTCCCTCCTTTTCTGCCATCTTCTTTTATAGCCCACGGATTGTAATTTGTGATGCCCATGTACTTGTAGGTATAGGACCATCCAACAGAGCACGAAGCCTCATGGACTTCACCCTGTCCACTCTGGCACGCCATTGATGTTATAAAATATTTTTTCAATTTGAGAAATGTGCTCAAGACTCACTCTTCCTTCTAAATATGGTTCAGTTCCAATGGTGACTTGCCCTTTTGTAATAACAAATCAAATGTGGATCTATCCCTAGTTGTGATTGACTTTTAGGGGTTTTCTGGGAGGGGGGATAGCAGGGGTTTGAGACAGGGTTTCTCTGGGTAGCCCTTGTTGTCCTATACTCACGCTGTAGACTAAGCTGACTTTGAACTCAGAGATCCACCTTCCTCTGCCTTCAGATTATTGGAACTAAAGGTGCTCACCACCTCCACCCGGCCTTTTCCTAATTGTGATTTGTATCTCATTCTATACAAGGAACCAGCTAGTAAATAAACTAGTACATAATAAATAGATAAGTTAAAAAAAAAAAACTGGCTAAGTAGCCGGGCAGTGGTGGCTCGCACCTTTGGTCCCATTATTCCAGAGGCGGATCTCAGTTCAAGGCCAGCCTGGTCACAGATTGAGTTCTAAGACAGCCAGAGCTACACAGAGAAACCCTGTCTTGAAAAAATGGGAGGTGGGGGCCCTGGCTAAGTTTGTGGTTTGAATAGCTTATTGAATTGAAAGATTAAATTGAGAATGCAGCTCAGTGGTTGAGCACTTGCCTAGCACATAGAAGAGCCTGGGTTCAGTCCCTAGAAATGCCAAAAATACTAAATAAACGCATACATCTATAAATTAGTGGCTTTATTAATTCCTCTAATTGTGCTTTCTCCCTCTTGTTAGTAGCTATGTGGATCCTTGTTTTTTCCTATAGTGACAGGATACAGAAGCTTGCTGAGGGGCTACCTGGAAGGCCTGCATGCTGAGACATTCTCTTCCAGTCTGTATTAGCTCAAGTTATAACTAATTAGATTTCTCTCTTCCGAACAGGTGGCCACAAATACGCGCATGCTGCCCAGTGTGAGTGTGTATAACTTCAGATGCCCTACAGCTGACGAACTGCACACTTACACCACCCAGCTCGAAGATCTCCGCCTAGAAGCAAACCGCCTTCAGACACAGGTAGAAATTACACCCTGTGAATTTTTCTTGTGGCAGTAACATTTTGCAGAAAGAAAGACAGGAGGTCATCATTGCACATTGGTCATAATTTCCTTCACTGTGCAGTTAATAGAGTCATAATGAAATGAGTCTTGGGATTAGAAATGGAATTTTTCTTGCTTGCCAACTTGGGTGGTTTGCATCGTGGTGGGAGTTGAATCGAGGACTTCACGGGCTCTAGGCAAACACCGTCTCACTGAGCTCCGTGCCCAGCCCTTTGCCAGCTCTGAATTTTGCAGTGGCTACCCAAATCAATATGCAAAGACTTCTGAATCTGAACCCACAATCAACAAAGGGTGTGTGTAAGGAGGGTGGTGATTGATTAGTGAGGTCTACAGAGTGCCCTGGGGTAGGAAGGATGGGGAAGGAGCAGGCAAGGTTTCCAACCTTGAGTGAGCTTACTCTGACCCGTGTGCTGGGTGGTGGTAGGTATCCTTCAGCTAAGACCGCAAGGAAACAAAGCACACGTGAGGATGAATGGCAGCAGGCTGGTTAAGTGGCCTAATAACTTAGGGGCCGTGGCTTACTCCCCAAATAGTTGTCATTAATCAGGAACTCAAGGCAAAGAAAAAGTTGGTTCCAATAACTTGTGCTAAAATTATCTCTGGCTCTCCAACTTACCAGCCTATGGCGGCTCAGCCCCAGGGACCCCTTGGAAATACCCCCTTATAAAGTGGCCTCAGTTTTCAGTCAGCCCATAGCTGACACTCCTGAGTCCCTCTTACCACCACCATCTCTATCTTTAAGATCCTTTGCCTTCTCTTCCTAACTAACCTCTCAGGCTTCCCCCCTTATAAGTATCCTTCTCTTCACTGTGCTTAATTAACCGCTGTCCCTCCAGGAAAGTGAGGAAGAGCAGCAGGTGAGGTAGTTGATGCCTGCTGTGCCGGCACTTGGGAGACAAGCAAGAGGTTTGCGAGTTCGAGATCAGGCTGAGCTGGTCACAGCTTGAACATAGCAAGGCTGTGCCTCAAAAATGGGGAGTCAGGGAGCGGTAGGAGGAGGTTTACAGCTTCACCTTGATGCCCCTCGCCTAGTGGTCCATCTTTTAATTCCACTCGTTACTCAGTTGCCTCATATTCTCAAGCTTGTTTTTCTCAGTGTTAAGGGGGGAAAAAATCTTTGTTTTATTTATTTATTGTACAGTATAATTCACAGAGTAGGTAGATTAGTTCATCAGTTAATAAAACACTAATTAATTGGTCATCTAGCAAGCATTACATGAAACAGTTTACCATGAGTTTTTCTGAACGTAAACCTGGAGAGATGAGTCACTGGTTGAGAACACTGCTCTTTCAGAGGACTGGCGTTTGGTTCTCAGCCACCAGTATCAGGTGACTTACAACCTCTTGTAACTGCACGTGTACCCCCAAGCATACACCCCCCACACAGACACATACATGCATAGAATTAATATCCAAGAATAAGCCCTCCTTAAAAGCATAGTATAAATTGCATACGCTAATGGAAATGTGAACAACACAGGTTTAAGAAGGCAAGGAATCTTAACAATTTTTTTTCGTGATTTAGGAAAGTATGACAGAAGAAACATACATCAATTTGGATAAAAGATTGTTTGAACTCTTTCTGAGCCTCAGTCGGTGCCTGGGCAGTGTGGAGGAGCTGCTACAGAGACCTGAGCTGCTCAGGGAGGATGCGGCTGCCCAGCAGGCGCTCTTTGAGGTATTGCATGCCTAACGCATCTGTGTCCATCTTTCTGCAGTGGTACTTCAGGCCAGAGCTCACTGCCTGTCTTCCTTTCCCTCCATCTTGCAGAAACTGGCTCTGGAGCTGAAGAAGCTTTATTTAGCTCTGGGTGACAAGAAGGATCCTCTTCTGAAAGCCATGACGTGGCTTGGCAAGGACACCACGCTGCTACCTGAATGTTTCGATGCTCTGAAAGTAAGCCTGGAACGTGCCCGGGAAAAAGCTGCCTGGAGGAGCTCATCCCTGAAGGCTGGCCTTGACCACAGCAGCAGTTACCAGGTGTGACTCTGAGCCCATGGCTGACTCCAGGGAGCCGGGACCCTCAGTTGCCATCAGTTCTTATAGAAAGTGCCGAGGGAGATGACACCTTTGCTCTTGGTGGGAGATTACTTGAAAATGAGACTCCCTTCCAAAGGTGTGGGTGTCAAGATGATCTAGTATGTTGTTTCTTGTCTTGTATTACATTTGCTACTTAGAGAGTGTCATGGAGAGTGGTTTTATTTAACTTTCTATGCCAGAGGATCGGTTACTATTTTTGATAATTCCATGAAAGTCCAGGGCTTTGATGGATTGTTAGGGGAGGGTCTGGAGGCAGGCGAGTTGGGAAACTGCTACAGCTGCACAATGAAAAACAAATAAAACAAAACACCACTTAAAAAGCAAACCTAAGGGGTTGGGAAGATGGCTTCATAGATTAGAGAGCTTGCCCTAAAAGCAAGAAGACCTAGGTTCAAATCCCCAACAGCCATGTAAAAGCCAGGCATGGCCATACATGCCTGTAACCTCAGTACAGGGGGCAGAGAGAGGTGGATCCTGAGAGCTGGGTGGCCAGCCTAGACAGCAGCGAGCTTCTGGTTCAGGGGGAGACCCTGTCTTGATGAAGATGATAATGACGATGTGAAGCGTGACAGAAGAAAACACCTTCTTGTCATCTGCATGCACACTGGTGCACATATACCACACACACATATAAAACCCAACAAGACAAACCAACCAACTCTGAATCCAGGAAGCTTCTAGAATCCAAGTAAAACAGACGTAATGGGGGGAAGAACATGTCAGCACCCGGTGTTGGGTGCAATCAGCCAAACCCAGAACAAATGGATCATGTTTTCTTACATACATGAATCCAAGAAACAAAAAAGAGTAGGGGAGCCAGCTAACTGAAAGAGATGCTGTCTTAGTTTGCATTCTGCTTCTATGATAAACAACACAGACTCTCAGTGGTATTCCAATTAAACACCAAAAAGAAAAATTATAAACAATTACAGAAGTCTGTAGCCCATCTAGATCATTAATCATTTGAAGGAATTAGTATTGATCCTGGGGCGGGGGAGATTGTACTGTTTTTAGCAAGAGGGGGTGTTTATCCTTTAATCAACACTTGGACTACTGATGAAGTGACTTGATGTCTGCTATTTGCTGCAAAATAATCTGAAGGGAAGGGAAGTTAGGTCTAGCTGAGTGAGATCCAGGGGAAGGCTGAGCTCAAAGATGGAATGTGAGGGTGACTCTCTTTCTATTCATGTTGAAAATTTTCAGAAGATTTCAATTTAATGAAAAGGGAAGGAAGGTCTAAATGAGATTTCTCCATTTCCTACATGTACCTTTTTCATATACAGAATGAGATAAAGCGATTATACAGTCAACTCATTAAGAAGAAAATGGCTTTACAGCAGTCTTTGAACGCGATCAGTGGACAGAGTATTGGCGAACAGCTTCAGGTAACCAATCAGAACAGTTCAAATGAAGCTGACCTCAGACCAGAGAGTCTTGGCCATCAGCTGCTTGTCTGAAGCATACCCCTTGGCAAGTGTTGGTCAAGGTTAAGTGGTCATTCAGATGAGAACAATTAATGTTGACCTTTGAATGCAAGGCTCATGTAGTACTTCATGAAGCATATTTTAAAGCAATAGTTCATTTTGCCCTATCAATGGGAAAAAGTTAAGTGTGTCTACAGTTGTCAAAGGTGTTGGTAAAGAGGCCTTTATCTCCTCCACTGGAACCCTAATTAGTCTGGCTTCGAGGGGCCAGTTGACTTATGTGAGGGTTGTAAGGATAAGTGCTCTTCCATTCAGCAACAGCATCCCTTCATTATTGAGCTAATATTGAGAACCCACTGTGTTCTGTTGCTTCTCTAAGATCTGGATATGTGTTCTCCCTAATAAGAGGCTGGGGATGTGACTCAATTGGTAGAATACTTTGGCTATCATGCATGAAGCCCGGAGTTGATCCCCAGTACTGAATAAACCAAACGGATTATTACCTGTAATTCCATCCCTGGGGAGGTGGAGGCAAGAGGACCAGAAGTTCAAGGTTATCCTCAGCTCTATAGAGAGTTTAAAGCCAGCCTGCACTTCCTGAGACCAGACAGGCAGGCAGACGGACAGATTTTGTGTAATGATAGATGTAGCAGAACTGTTTGAGGATGAACCTGCCCGCAGTGCTTGCTATAAAAGCTGTGCATCCCCCAAACTCTAAACTTGTACAGGCTCTTGGGTTTAACCTCCAGCAGCATGGAAAGGGGTGACTGGATGTTGTTCTGTTCTTTTTTTAGTTTTCATTTTGAATTTTTGGGGAGGGTCTCACTCTTCTACCTGGCTGGTCTTATACTTAGCAAACTCCCCTTCCTTAGTCTCCCGAATATGGGTCGCCGTAACTGCTAATATTAACAATGATGATGATTTTGAGACAGGGTCTTACCATGTGGCCCTGGCTGGTCTGGAACTTCCTGTTTAGACCAGGCTAGCCTTGACTTCCTAGAGTTCCATCTGTCTAAGCCTCCCAAATGCTGGGTGTAAAGGTGTGCACTACCACCCCTGGCCCAAGCTAGTTTCTGGACGGTAATTGTATGGTGGTTTGAAGAGCTGATGAGTGTGCAGAACACTGAGGTGCAGAGACCATGAATCCCGCAGTTTGCACATATGCCTCATTTGGTATGTGCATAGAATGTGTTGGGAACTAACTCAACTCTGGCACTTCTAGGGAGACTGACAAGAAGAACTGCATGTTGGTGGAACAGGGTGTCACGACAGGCCTTTCATTTTTTCCCCTTGGTTTGTTTCCGTGTTCCCAAGGCACTTCCGTGTGTGATTCTGTTTTAATGGCTCCATGTGCTTCCTGATCTAATAAGGGTTTTTCTTGTCTGATTTCTCACTTAGAAGGCAGACGTGCATACAGCCGAGCTGCAGAACTCGGAGAGGCAAGTCGCCAAACTAAGGAACGAAGGGGAAAGGCTCCATTTCCCTCATGTTTTACTCCAGGATGTTTACAAGTTAGAGGTGTGTATGGGCAGAAAGCATTCATTCAGCACCGTGGGTGTAAGGGACAAGGCTTGGGTCTTCCACCACAAGTTTCGATGTGTTCTTTGTCTGATTTAAGTTCCTGGCTGGTTGGAATGTTCATGTACACCTGCTTTCTCTGTTTCAGGACGTTCTTGACAGTATGTGGGGAATCCTGAGAGCCAAATACCTAGAACTCAGCAGCCCATTCGTCTCCGAGAGCCAGCAGGATGCCTTGCTGCAAGGCATGGTGGAGCTAGTCAGTATTGGAAAAGAAAAGCTTGCAAGTAGCCCCTTGCAACACGCCAAGAGTAAACTTGCTTTGCAGGCTCAGTTACACGATCACAAGGTAAGAACCTCTTTGGCGACCTTAACCTCCAGTTGTTCCCAAGTGTGCAAAGAAATAATTATCCATCATCCTCTTTGATGACACACATAGCATTCTGCTTACAAGCTCCTTCAGAAGCTTCGCACCTATGAGGAGCTTTTCATTGATTGAGAAGGCAGACATTTTATCAACAAGTCCTTAAGCAAATCTACAATTAAAAGCATATTCATCCTCTGAGGGCATCTAATAGGAGACACTGACTTAGGGATGTTAGGAAAGGCCTTCCTGAGAACTGGAATCAAAAGGAAGGTTTATAATCTAATGCTTTAATTAGTCCTCTCATTTTCCATTCATTTCATTATGCAAAATTCTCTTGATCTACCTAGCATGGTTGTGGAGACTTTTAATCCCAACACTTGGGAAGTAGAGGCAGGAAGATCTCTGTAAGTTCAAAGCCAGCCTGGCTTACATAGCGAATTCTAGGACTACTTTGTAAGACACTGTCTTAAAACACAGAGAGACAGACAGAGACAGCATAGACACCCTCACAGTGGGGTTCAACCTTTTGACATTGTGATCACATTGACAGCAGCAAAGTTCATACTCAAGAACCAGGCAACAGAATCAGCCCTCTCCCCCTAAATCATATGTTTTAAATGAGTTTAGGATTTTGTGTTGTGCTGTGTTTTTGGCCATGTCCTGCCTCGTGTGGCCCATGGATTGCAGGTGGGACATGCCAGTGTGCGCTGGCCCCTTATCTGATATTTTTACAAGCTTTCTGTGTATCTGTCCACTTCTAGGATTAGAAGGGATTCTTATAATTGGCCCCTTCAAACAACTAAAGGAAGCAGCTGGGTAAATGGAGACACTGGGTGAAGAATAGCCTCCTTAAAGAAGCCCAATCAGCCCCTTAGCAAATCCCCCTCACGTGGCCAGTCCGTGGTTCACGTGGGAGCTCAGATTGAGGAGCCCATCTGTTGACTGTGGATGCTCGGGTTCACACACTGAACATCATTTGAAGACCATTTGTCTCCTGAGTTATTAACCACCTTCTAACATTCTAAACCTCAAAATAATTCAGAAGATCATAGCAGAAAAGGAAATTGACTTAACACTAATGGTCACTGCTTAAAGCAGATCATTTGGTGGCAGTTTTACTTAAGGATAGGATTTCTTTATAATTTGTTAAGATCCCATCTGTTCCTTAGAGACTCGGGGATTGGCCCACTTTAATTCCTTTCATGTGCCTGTATGTTTGATTCTATGTATGACTGTACATATATGTTCACTATACATATGATTCTTTCTTATGACCTCCTGAGGTTGGGAATTAAAAAAATTAAGCCAAGCTTAGTGGCACAAGCCATAACACCATCTGCTTTGGGAAACTGAGGCAGGAGAAGCACAAATCCAAGGCCCATCTAGACAGTTTAGTGAGACCTCTCTAAAAATAAAAAGTAAAAGAGGACTAGGGGTACATCTCAGTCATAACTCAGTCATAGAGCCCTTGGCTAGTGTAAGTGAGGCCTTGGGGTTACCCCCCACCCCAGTACAGGAGGGAGGCTCTTCAAAGGAACTGGGGTTTAAAAAAAAAAAGTAACTTGGCTTTTATAATTTTCTCAATTTGACAATAAATATTAGAAACCTTTCCCATATTTCAGGGATTTTTCCAGAAGCTTGTCGCTGACATGTTGTTGATTCAAACCTATTCGGCAAAAATGTTTCCACCATCGTTGCAAAAGGGTGAGAGATTTGGGGCAGAACAAGAGGCCGAAGTGAGAGCTCTGGAGGAAGAGGCCTGCGTGCGAGGCTCGCAGCTTCAGAGTGTGCTGCAGGTATGTGTGTCACATGACCTCCCAGCTGGGCTTCCTGGTTTCCACCCACTGCAGGCATGAGGCCATAGGAGTTACAGCTGATGGAGATGCAACAGAAAGGAAGGCGGAGCTGGAGAAAGGAGTCTCGCTGTGACTCCTCCCCATTTGGTGCAAGGTCTGCTGGGACTTGTCATACTGAGAATGGGTAGCATTGGAGGCAGGTGACAGCCATGGATGGGATGAAACAGTCCATGGTTCACAGTCTAAACTTCTTTAAGACCTATTGGGCATGCGTGTCCTGTTGAGAAAAATGCATCTGTGCTAATTCGGCCTCAGTTCAAACAAAAGTCAACCACATATATAGAGAGTCCTTTTCAGCTTGAAGCTTTCCCCTTAACTCATTAAACCACTTATAGCAGATGTTAGCCCATAAAGGAAAATTTAAAGGAAACACCCAACTTTATCATATTATAAATACAATATTATTTCCTGGTGACAGTATTTATTTTCTAGTTATGTTGTCCAATTGATTTTAAAGTAATGGTGGTTTTAAAAGGTTTCTTGGACCTAGTGAGTGCTCTATAAGTAGCTGCTCTTTGAATAGAAAGGAGAATTACTAAGGTTATTTTTCTAAGAAACGATGTTTAATGTCAATAACTTAGTTCTTTAGTGCTTAGGAATCCTAGCCAGTGGACTCCCATGGAAATACAGGGAGGTGGGATGATGTGTTCTGAGCATATGAGTTAGGACAAGGCAGCACTAAGGGTAAAGAGAGTCATGGGGGTCGGGGAGACAAGGGCCCTCCCCTACTGCTCTACCACTCATGAGCTCAGGCAGGTTTCAGGTAGCTCAGTAGACTTGGGGACTAGTAGTTCACTAGAATTGGGGACTGCAAGAACAACCTGATGGAGGCTTCCTCTGTTTTTTATATTTATTTATTTATTTTTAAAAAAAAGCATTTCAAAATTAGCTCTTTGCCTCTCCCAGTAAGAACAAGGCTGCCTTACATTGTGGGGCCTTCACAGTGGCGTACAGGATAGATAGCACGTCCACCTGCTGTGTGTTTCTCTTAATCCCATTGCCTGGTTTCCCAAGGTTAGCCTAAAGCTCTAGTGCCAGGCAGGAGGCATGCCTCGGTGGTACAGCCCTTACCCACTTATGAGACCCTGGGTTTGGTCCCAGCACTACAAGTAAATAAACACATTTATAAAGTACATTAGTATATACTAATACCAGTGGGATTCATTTTTCCTTTTCAAAAACAGTGGGATTGTGTCCCGCTGTTGACAGGGTTCTTCCTGATACCATGTCACCTCTCAGGTGCACCCAGAGTCTATGTAGGGTCCACGTTTCTGTTTCTTATCGTCTTAGTGTTTGTTTTTGGCATGATTGTCATTCCCTGAAACTGACTCCTGGTGTTTGTTGTCCAGAAATGGGAAGAATTTGATGACAACTACGCATCTCTTGAGAAGGACCTGGAAGTTCTTGTCTCTTCATTGCCCTCTGTGAGTCTGGTGGAAGAGACGGAAGAAAGATTGCTGGAAAGGATTTCATTTTATCAGGTAGAGTGTTTCTTAGTTTATGACACGCCTGGTCCACAGTGCTTTGTGTGCCAACAAGGCCCCTGGGTTTCGATGCTGAATGGTTGACTTGAAACATTTCTTATCACACCACCCACTGATAGATGTGTCCAGAAGGATGTGGAATCCTCAGGATAAGCATGAATCTGGATTGGGGTGAAGTCTTTGGCTTGGATCCTGGTTCTATCCATTACCCATGTGTGACCTTGTCTCTAAGGCCTAGCTTCTTTTCATTATTATTATTCTTTGAAAATTTTATAGGTGTATACAATTTGTTTTAATAATTTCCACCTCCTATTCCCTCCTTCCAACTCTCCCCAACTCATATTATTTCTCCCTTCCAACTTCTTTGATTTACTTTTTAAATAACCCACTGAGACCAATTACTCCACATGGATATGGGGTCATCTCGCCAGTGAACAACACCCTAAGAAGCAACCCCCACACCAGCAACCACTAACTGGCTAGTAGCTCCATGGTCAGGGGCAGGACCCTGGAGGCCCCTCCCAGCTCCATGATGAAAAATAATACTGCAGAGCATCATAGCTCCTGCATCTGAATTTACAGGCAGTTGTAATCTCTCCCATATGGATGCCAGGAACTGAGGTCTGATACGGTGTAAAAGCAGGACCCGCTCTTGACCACTGAACCATCTCTCTAGCCCCATGCCATAATTTTTAACTGGCTGGATTTAGTGCAGGTTTTATGCAGGTCATCACAGTGGCTGTGAGTTCATGTGTGCAGCAGCCCCAGAGGACAACATGTCATGGACCTTGTCCTCCTCTTCTGTCCTTTTACATTCTTCCTGCACCTACTCCACGGTGTTCTCTGAGCCTTGGGGTGTGAGTAGCAGTGTCCCATCTATGGCTGAATATTCAAGAGTCAGAATAGAAAGAATTTTATAAAGTTGAGCTTCTAAACATATACTTACAGTGTAATTCTGATTGGACATAGCCTAGGAGACACATAAGCTCTGTTACTTGCCTCCAGTGTTATAGAAAGTCTTCGGGCTAGGTTTGTTGACACGCACATCTGTATCAGCATTCCAGAGGTTGAAGCAAGAGGATTGTGACTTTGAAGACTGCCTGGGATACACAGTGAGATCTCAAACGGGGGCAGTATGAGAGAATGACATTTTCCTGGGGTTGGGACACCATATTTGTACTCGATATAGATCTACAGTCAGATACATCTGGATCCTTTGGGGTGAAGTGGAACATAAGGGACTCTGATGTCCTTTTCTGGCCTCTGAAGTGACTAGGGATATACATGGTGCACATTCATACATACAGATAGAAAGACAAAACATTCATAAACGTAAAGTAAAATTTATAATTAAAACCGTGTGTGCCACCATTCCTAACAGACCCTTGTTTTTGACCCTGGGACTAGCCATTTCAGCTAGACTGGATGACCAGTGAGCCTCAGCTGACCGTCTTCCTTTCCCCATGGCTCCAGTGCTGGGGTTACAGGTGCATTCGCCCACACCTACTTTTATATGGGTGCTGGGGTTTCTCATGTATGCACGACAAGCGAGTTTCCTACCCAATCCATGAAAGCTATTTTCAAAGAAACAATTGTGCTAAGACTTCAGAACAAATTTTTCATTTGTTTGTTGTTTGAGACAGGGTTTCTCTGTGTAACAGTCCTAGCTGTCCTGGAACTTGCTTTGTAGACCAGGTTGGCCTTGAACTCACTGAGATCCGACTGACTTTAATCCCGAGTGCTGGGATTAAAGGAGTGCGCCATCACTGCCCAGCCTGAACAAATTCTTCATCCTAAAATATACTATATCCGTCAAAGCGCACCTCACTGTGGACTTCTTTGGGCCATCCATAGTCCCTGGGAGTCACAGAGGTCTGGGTGTCCACCCAATGTGGTTATTTGGTGGAGTCTGGGCCATGGAATGCAGACCATAGTTGTGCAGCCCCTGAACGGGGACAAATATGTCTTCAGAAGCTGTGTGGAGCTCCCTCTGGCCAGGATGTCTTTACTCTCTATAATAAAGGCATCAAAGCCCTCAGAGGGCACTAGGGATGTAGCTCAATTAGTCAAGTTCATTGCCTGCCATTCATGAAGCCTGCCCAGGGTTTGATGTCTAGTGCCATGTAAACTGGGCATGGTAGTGCATGCTGAGTAATCCTAGTAGTTGGGAGGTGGAGACAGGAGGATCATTACATCCAAGGCCAATCTAGTAAAGGTGAGCCCTTATCTCCCTTCTCTAAAGGAACAGGCACTATATGTTATATGTTAACTTATGATGTTGTAAGTGTAGTATGTATGCCGGGCGGTGGTGGCACATGCCTCTAATCCCAGCACTTGGGAGGCAAAGGCAGGCGGATCTCTGTGAGTTCGAGACCAGCCTGGTCTACAAGAGCTAGTTCCAGGATAGGCCCCAAAGCTCAGAGAAACCCTGTCTCGAAAAAAAAAAAGTGTGGTATGCATACACAGACACATTAAATAAACAGCAATAAGGAGCATCTCAGAGGTTCTGTGATGGCCAAGTAACTAGTACTTAAGGCTTAGAAAATGACAACGCATTTTGTAATTGATTTTGAACATTTTATCCTTGCCTATAGCCAGGAAAGGGATAGAAGAGAATGAGAAAAAAAAAAGAAGAATTTTTTAAGAAAGCTTGATAGGAAAATAGCCAAAGTTCTATTTTGGTAATAATTTTCTTTTAAAGATTAAACAGCCACCAGGTAAGTGGCATTAGCTGAACCAAGCTGTGGAGATAATTGCTGTTAGACAGAGTTCTTTTTAGGGGGGTCATTGTATTTGCAGTTTTGAAGGATTTTATTTTACATGCTTGTGAAGTTGGCTTAATAATGTGCTGTTTTAATTTATTGGAAAATTCTTTTTTCTTTCTTAGTTCTCATATCAAAAGCATCTGCAAATGAGTTCTCCTCCTGGTCCATGTGTCTGGTGGCTAATAGATAATTATTTTTGTGTTTATCCCCCTCCTGGCTAAGAAACTCTGTGAGACTCGGCAGCAGGGAGTGTGGACTAACGTGGGAGGGACAGCAAATCGCGGTCCCTTCTTAAGAGGGCCGTGCACAGCAGGATCTAGACCCTGAATTAGTACATCTCCTGATGTTCACAGAGACACTGGAAATCCTGATTTGTAGATTTTATGTAATTTTTGTCTAAAATTTTCTGATTTTCAAGATAATCTTTGTGTCAACTGAAGGGTCGGCTCAGTGGTTAAGAGCACTAGCTGCTGCTGACCTGGGTTCGATTCCCAGCACCCATATGGCAGCTCACAGCCAGCTGTAACTCAAGTTCCAGGGCTCCCAATGCCTTCTTCTGGCATCAGGCATGTGTATGTGGCACAGATATGTATGCAGGCAAAGCACCCATACACATAAAATAATAATAACATTATTAAAGAATTAAATAAGTTAGAAAAATAATCTGCATATTGAACAAAGCCTGTGTGAAACCTGGAATGGTTGGTTGTGCCAATGGTCCCACTACTGGGGAGGCTGAGCCAGAAAGATCCGTTAGTCCAGATGTTTGGAGCCAGCCTGTAATCTCAGTATTTGGAAAGCTTGGGCTACATGGTGAGTTTTCAGGTTTGCTTGGGCTATATAATAAGATTAATTCATTCTGTGACCTTTTTTTTTAGCAAATAAAAAGAAACATTGACGGAAAGCATGTGCGGCTCTGCCAGACCTTGAATGAAGGCAAACAGCTGGCGGCATCTGTGAGCTGTCCCGAGCTGGAAGGCCAGATCACCAAGCTGGAAGAGAAGTGGTTGTCCCTCAACAAGAAGATTGACCACGAGCTCCACAGACTGCAAACCCTTCTTAAGCATCTCCTCAGGTATGCTGCCTTAGAGACTGGTCGGCCTCATGTTCTGCTGTAGAGAAAGACTCTAGGAAGACGCTGTAGTCAACTCAAGGTTGTATGAGGTCCGCCACATTGTACCGTGTGAGAAACCTGTCTTGAAAAACAGAAAAAAAAAAAAAAGAAAGTTTAAAACCATTTAATGATTTTAGCTCATAGAGTGCTTTGAGTCTTTTGACTTCTTCAGAGGACATGTTGTGTTCGCCTGGAGTTACCTTGAACTATCAGAGGATGGAGGAAATAGAAAACATTTAAGCCTCAGACTCATCCCTGCCTCTCAGAGGCTCCACACTAATCAACAAGCTGAGAAGCCGCAAGGAAGCCAGTGCTCTGTTGCCTAATTCCATCATATAAGATAACGCGATAATTATTACAGCACGCAGCCAATAGCAGGGTGTTGTTGCGCACCAGCGGTTGTAGACAAGGAACTGGAGAACACTGATGGCCAAGCTGATCTCTGTCATGGTGGAGGGATAGACTTTCTTCCTTCTTGATTTTCCCTAATGGAGAGAGTTCTAGAAAATGCCAAGACCATTGGGCATGGTATAAGATATGATAGAATACTTATAAATGCCATGAATTTCTGAGTAGTAGTGCTAATTGGGGAAATTAACAATAAGATAAGAACTATATGCACCTGTTGTCCCCAGAGTGAGTTTCTAATTCTCGCTTTGCCCCCATTAGTTACAGCAGGGATTCGGACGAGCTGACCAGATGGCTGGAATCTTCTCAGCAAACACTGAATTACTGGAAAGAACAGTCCCTCAATGCGTCCCAGGACCTGGATACAATCAGAAGCAACATCGACAGGTTTTTTGTAAGTTGCTTACACTACTGGTCAAAAATAAATATCAAGAATAAAAATACCGAGGTCGCTGTGATGATCTCTGCTCCCATTTGTGGGTAAGAGGACAGGCATGCAAGCAGGATGTGTTCTTAGAGCTATCTGCTACTGGTTATCGGACTCTGTGGTATTTATGTAAATGTAAAGCTTGCTCAAACCTGGCATATCTTGTTAATAGTAAAAAAAATAGCCAATCCTCAAACTACCTTCCTCTAGGATAATTATTTCATGGAGTTAACAGATGTGTGATTTTAAGTTCCTGTGAGAATTCTCTGTTCATGTTTCAGATTTTATTATTTTGACCGAGGGAAGTTTTCTTGCATAACAAAATGAATTTACAGGTCAAAGATGGCGCTCGGTGATGAAACGCTCACCTAACAAGTGTGCAGGCACTGAGATTCAACCTCCTAGTAGAGAAAATTATGCATAGGATTTATATTAATTTTTAGTATATATGAAATATTTTCCCTTGGTCTTTACTCTCTTCTGTTTTATAGCTATGGCTACTTACTTTGATATTAATAAGGTTTTTTTCAATGATCTTGAAAGGACCTATATGTAGGAAAGACTTCAAGTATCTTCTTTGAAAATTTATT
>JAQHUG010000043.1:2524089-2539063 GCA_028555095.1 Dicrostonyx torquatus
TGTGTGTGTGTGTGTGTGTGTGTGTGTGTGTGTGTAGACGTTTACTATTTTTAGTTTGGTAGTGCAGACAGTTACTCTGACTGTATTTAGGTTTTGAAAGTACCCAATCTCAGAAGCTGTTTCCTCTAGGAATTTTCCAAGGAAGTTGATGAGAAGTCCTCTCTGAAGTCTGCGGTACTGAGCACTGGGAACCAACTTCTCCACCTGAAGGAGGCGGACACAGCCACGCTGAGATCCTCTCTAGCACAATTCGAGCAGAAGTGGACAATGCTGATAACCCAGCTTCCAGACATTCAAGAGAAACTTCACCAGGTAAGTATTTAAACCCAACGTTTAAATTAGCATGCACTTGTTAGCTCACAACTCTTTTAAAATTATCTTCCTAATTCAATCATTTTCTTTGACACTGCCTAGCCCCCAATACACACACACACACACACACACACACACACACACACACACACACTACTGAATATAGGTCTTAATTACTAGACTCTCCTCCAATGAGATCTTTCTTAAGAGAGAAATCAAGCTTAATTACTTTATTTCTTGGTTGTCTCTGTGGCACTGAGTTGGCTTATATGGAGGTTTTATCATTGTTTGGGGGTCGCTTGTTTGAAACTTTAATACTGGGTTTGTCTTCGTGGCTAACCTGCATAATCATGTAGCGAGACCATCTATCAAAGCAGGTGTCATCCTTCGCGATGCCCTGATCCATCCGGTTAACGGCAGGTAATTAAACGGAAATCGTTCTGCCCTTGCAGCTTCAGATGGAGAAATTGCCTTCTCGCAGCGCCATCTCCGAGATGATCAGCTGGATGAACGCCGTGGAGCCTCAGGCTGCAGGCGAGGACGCTGAGCTCACACAGCGTTCTGCGGCTCAAGTCAGAAATCTTCTGCAGAAGCTCAAGGTAATTATACAGCAGGGGCTGAGGCCTTTTCACTGAATACGGAAGTGCATCACTTAGAGGGGAAAGGCGGACTTGAGAGACCTGTGAGATATGATCAAGAGAAATAGACCAGAAGGAGGCTGGAAGGGAAGGGAGTGGCAATTACTCTAAGGAGGACGATCCAAGATCTTAATGGACTCCCTGAGCTCATCTTTTCACCCACCACATCAGCACCAAATCCAGCTTGGGTGCCTCACCTGCTTCTGGCACCCCCCCAACACACACACACACACACACACACACACACACACACACACACACACACACATGCTGGGCGCATGCTGCCCCTGCTGTCTGAACTGTTTCTACCCACTTTACACATACTCTCTGAGCCACCTTTCAAGGCTCGGCCCACATATGACTTCTGTGGCTCTTCTGCCCCAGGTCTCCTTTTGCCCGGTTAGATGGCTCTGCCAGACTTGTCTCTGTGACTTTTTCTCTAGCTCCTCTGCCGTTACCATCACTTAGCTACGTCCCTGTTTCCCTGCCTTGACTGAGAGTCTCACCTGGAAAAAAATACCCCAATGTTTGGTTTGCAGTGGTCACTAATAAATGTCCTTGAGGAAGAAAAACCTTGATGTCCCTCTACACTACATCTGAATTTTGAGTAGATTTCATTAGCATATAACAAGACACAATCATAGGTGCCAGGGAGGTAAATGAGGAGCCTGGGCGTGGCCTTCAGAGAGCTGGCAGTGATAGAGCTAGTGTCTGAAAGGCAGAAGACGAATCACTTAATGACCAAGTATGAGTGTAGCAGATTTTTTATTTTCTTCTTTGCAAGACCAGGTCTCACTATAGCCCTGGGTGACCTGGAACTTGCTTAGGTAAACCTGGTTGACCTCAAATCCTAGAGATCTGTCTGCTTCTACCTCCCAAGTACTGGGATTAAAGGTGTATGTCACCATGTCTGGCCTGATTTGGGTTTTTATCTACCATCACATCTTAGCTTGAGTGCCTGGTAGCATCTTCAAAAGGTCTGCATAAACTACAGTTACTAGAACATTCTACTTGCTTCTTCCTGGCTGTCTCTATTAGCAGAGCTAGAACTTTCTTGAGTAAAACCCAACAGATGACAGGCTTGACAGATACATAATTACCCTTGGTGGGTTTAGGACCAGGGTAAAACTTAAAGCCATGATAGAGCAAAATAGCCATAGAAGGCTGGTGTCACCAAGGGATAGTACAGCTGCTTAAGTTGACCAGGTTCCCTGTCCGTGTGACAGACCATTTTGCTTTCTGTCCTGTTGTTCCCGTCGTCAGATGGCTCAGAATCTCACATAACTTTCAGGCAACTTCTCACAGGACCCCGTTGTCAGACCTGCTAGCCCGGTACAGAGAGCAGCTCCCGTTACATGGTGCAGTTTCCAGTGTGTTTGCTGTACCTAAGAATGTGTTGCAGATAAAGCAACCACTCTGCCCGCAGGTGGGAAGAGTGGGAGGCGCTTCTGACGGTGGGATTAATGGCTAGGCACTTAGCGCCCCCTAGAGTCCAGCTGTATGAAAAATCCAGTTTGTGTGATGGCCTTCCACTGTGACAGTGGTGTTTCATTTTGCTTGTCCACGTGTTTTAGGACTTCAGAATGGAGATGGACTACAAGCAATGGATAGTTGACTTTGTTAACCAGTCACTGCTTCAGCTGAGCACCTGCGATGTCGAAAGCAAGCGCTATGAAAGGACGGAGTTTGCCGAGCACCTGGGGGAGATGAACCGCCAGTGGCACCGAGTGCACGGAACCCTGAATAGAAAGGTGTGTCCTGTAGTCACCCTTGAACGCTTGATTTTGTCTTTGCAAAACACCCCCTGCTGAGAACTTCTCCGAGCTCTTCAGAGAGCTGATCCGCAGTCTGAAGCCTCCTAACTGTCCCAGTTGCAGCCCCTGTAAGGCCCCGCGCTTTAGTGTTTCCCGTGGGTGCACGCAACAGAGGACGAGAGTGACACTCGCATTCTGTTGAGATTTCCTGGGGAAATTAAGTTGGGCAAGAGAAAAGGAATATGTCAGGCCACCAAAAGGTCAGAGATTTTGACATTTTCTGTGGAAACATGTTCAAAGGGACAAAGAAATTTCATCTTTAAGATGACTGAACAGGAAAAAAGAAAGAAAGAAAATGCTTATGGCGGGTTTCCACCGCTGGAGTCTTGAAGTGTGGAGAAAACTTGGTCATGAGAAAAGTATTTAACATCGATAGTAACAAATGTCCCATCTCTTTTCTGTATTAAAAACAAAGCACACAAATGTATTTATTTAGTTAAGATTCATACTTAAATTTTCAAGTACATGAATAGATGAACAACTTGAACAAGATAGTTCTCAAAGTCAGAAATTCTGCCACCACCACACGCCTTTAATCCCAGCGTGCAGGAGGCAGGGCAGGCAGGTCTCTATGAGTTCGAGGCTAACCTGGTCTACAGAGTGAGTTCTGCTACAGCCAGGACTGTTCCACAGAGAAGCCCTCTCAAAAAGCCAAGGGAAAAAAAAAAGAAGAAATCTAGTTGATAGATAAACATAGCTGAGCTTTGCTTTGGGCCACCAGCTCACAAATAATGACAGGGAGACTTACTATTAATAATGAAAGCTTGGCCTTCGCTTGGGCTTTTTTACTATCTTTTATAACTTAACCAATTTCTGTTAATCTGCATTCTGCCACCTACCGCACATCTGCTTCTTCCTTCCACCTAGATTCATTTCCTACTCCTTCTGTCTGTCTCCCGGAAGTCCCGCCTACACCTCCTGCCTCGCTATTGGCCATTAGACTTTTTATTACACTAATCACAACACTACACCTTCACCCAGTGTACAAATATCCCACAACAAATAAAAATGGAAATGTATCCATGTTAATCCTCAGACATCTGAAACAAACACTACGGGGCATATAGTTAATACGTTAGAAATGTTTTAGCAAAATAAAACCCAAAGCTACACTGTTGATGTCAGAATGACCTAAAATTTCTTTGAAAATACTGGGAACATTTTTAAAAAAATCTAAAATTTCACTGGATCCCTTAATCATCCATCCATACCAGTTCTTAGACAGTTATTTAAAGTGGATTGGTAGACCTCCCAAAAAGAAATATACCAAATACACTCAGTATTATTTATACTTGTAAAAATGTATAGGACCTTAATTTCCAACTTTAGAATAACTAATCAACTGATACTATGTCCGTCTAAGAAAGGATCTTTAATTTTTTATGTTTTTTGAGACAGGGTCTTGCTATGTAGACCTGGTTGGCCTTGAACTCACAGATCCCCAGCCTCTGCTGAGTTCGGAGACTAAAGGCACACCTGGCTGGGTATGTCTTAACCCATTGAGCTCGCAGACCAACAGAAGAAGAAGAAAACTTTGTATATATTGTGATTACCTAATGAAATTATATTACAAATAAGAATCAGAACTAAAAACTAACCTGTCTTGTTAAACTGGTGAATTAGTTGAGATATTGGTGGCTTATCGATGTCTATCAAAAAACTGCTAAGCAGGGCTGGAAAAATGGGTCAATGATTAAAAGCACTGGCTGCTCTTGCAAGGACTCAAGTTCTGATCCCAGCACCTACATGGTGGCCCATAGCTGTCTATAACTTCAGTCCCAGGGGAATCTGATGACGCCTTCAGACCTCTGCAGGTACCAGACATGTACACGGTGCATCTATATATGCAGGCTAAGCATCCATATACATACAATAAATCAATAAAACTAAAAATATTTTTTAAAGAAAGTAATTGTTAGGCAACTCTAGAGAGTCAGAAGAAGAAAACTCCCTTTATCTGTACCAGTGTTAATGAAGGATATGATGAAAAATATTGAAGTTTAGAAGCATAATTTTATTTGGCATAGCTAGTATGAAACTCCAGAGCATTTGGCTATCTCAACAGATTATGTTTTACTTATTTTTAATGAGTTTTTGTTTTTCATAGAGAGGAGTTATTTCTTGACTGACAAATCTTGATTTCAGAATGATCAATTCATTTTTGTTATGTAAAAATATTTAACAACTTTTAGAAGAAACGAAGTTATCTATTCATTTCAAAAGGATACAAATCCCAAAGCAAAATAAAATGAAATAACCACATAATGCTATTACATTTTGTACTAGTTATTCTTCTGCTGCTGGGATAAAACACCATGACCAAGCCAACTTCTATAAGGAAGAGCCTATCATAGCAGGAAGGCATGGTGACCTGAGCAAGAAACCAAGAGATCACGTTTGTTTATTTGTTTCGATTTTTTAAAACAGGTTTTCTCTGTGTAGCTTTGGAACCTGTTCTGGAACTCTCTCTGTAGTATGAAATCCACCTGCCTCTGCCTCCTGAGTGCTGGCATTAAAGGCGTGCACCACTGCCGCCCAGTTCGAGAGATCATGTTTTTAACAGTGAGCAAGCAGCAGAGAGAGCAGACTGGAAGTGGGTGAGGCTGT
Source organism: Dicrostonyx torquatus (assembly GCA_028555095.1). Lineage (NCBI taxonomy): Eukaryota > Metazoa > Chordata > Mammalia > Rodentia > Cricetidae > Dicrostonyx > Dicrostonyx torquatus. Next base: position 2,529,461 of record JAQHUG010000043.1, read on the forward strand.
GCAGTCTCAAAGCCCGCTCCTCCAGCAAGACCACGCCGCTTAAATCTCCCAGAACCGCTCCACCAACTCAGGGCAAGGTGTACAAATGCCAGAGCCACTCAAACTGTCACACATTTTTTTAAGAAGAGAGATGAAAGTAGATTTTCCTCCATAATATTTTTCTCCATCACATACAGATACAACATTTGGAACAACTTGTGGAAAGTATCACCGAGAACGAAAACAAAATACAGAATTTGAACAGTTGGTTGGAGGCACAGGAAGAGAAGCTGAAGATACTCCAAAAGCCTGAAAGTGCCATCTCCATGGAGAAGCTCCTCCTGGACTGCCAGGTGAGGAGGGGCAGCACCCTGCCCACCCGGTGTCTGGGCCACACAGTGTCCACAGCTGTCCTGAGGAAGAGGAAAGATGCTGTAGTTCCTGGAGACGCTGTTCCAGCTCTCCTACGCACTCAGTGATGCATTGCTTAGTGACAGGGACACGTCCAAGAGGTACATGGTTAGCGAACGCTGTCCCAGCCTCTACTCACAGAAACCTAGGATGGGGTTGCCTACTACATGCCCGGGCAATATGGTATTGCCACTGCACGTATGGTGCATGACTGTACTTACTTTCTCGTATAAATTAGACAAGAGTCCATGGGTTTTAAATAATTGTTAAGTGATACTTTTTCAGTCATAAGCAGAAGACCCTTGCATGGTCTTTGTTGCTTTTTATGAGGTTCGAATGTCACTTCTGAGGAAAGGAAACATTTCCGAGGAAATTTGGCTTCCATGCCTTCCCATCTGCATTTTTTATTATTTTGCCCAGCATTGGCAAAATGACTCGGATGTTTTCATTATGCTTAGTCTTGCCTTCTGCACTTTGCCCCCAAGAAGATCATTTTCTGCGACCTGTTGTGTACAGTGGTCTAGAAGGGCCACTTGTCCCTTGGAGCCAGTCACACTTGGGTATAAGGGCGTTATCCATTGCCTAGGTCACGCCGCCCTCGAAACTCTCGCCAAGGTGTGGACCCATCCTGGGAAGCGCAGCCAGAGCTAGTCATGCCCCATGCCACGTCACTTGTCACCGTGGCTGCAGAGGGCACCAGTGCTGCTTCTGCTTGGCTGTGGGAAGGCTCCCCGCTAACCTCTTCTGGGGCTGGAAAGTTGGGGCAAAGTCCTGTTCTTCTGAGGTTATTGGCAGCTCCGGTTATGAAGTAAAAAGAGCAGCAAATAGGAGGTCCTTTCTGATGGCCACTTCCTGTTTCTACTCCCACTGTCCTCTCTACCTTAGCACCCACCAGAGGCTTAGCATTCCTCTGCAGGAAGCTGCTAAGAGTCGCAAATAGTACTGACCTAAGCAAGTCTTCTGTAGATTTGTTTTAGGATTTTTAATTATGTATGTGTGTGTGTGTGTGTGTGTGTGTGTGTGTGCATGTGTGCGTGAATGCTTGTGCTTGAGGAAGTTAGCGGCATCAGATACCAACTAGAGCTGGAGTTACTCCCCCTGGGTGATGAGAATCACACTACAGGGTCCTTTGCCAGAGCAGTGGGCACTCTTAACATCTGAGCTGTCTCTCCAGCCTGGGGAATTGGGATATTTCAAAGGTATTTAACACTGTTTCTCACAGACAAGCAGGAGTTAGCTCCTGGTGAAGCTCTGTAATTAGCAAGTCTCTTCATTTCACCTAATGTTTCGCACTGCAATCAGGATTTAAAGGAAGATGATTAACGTTCGGGTGAGGTGGGAGCTGGCATTCAGAAGGTTTCAGAGTGACAAGGGTGGACTGCAGGACCGCTGGACCCAGTCCATGTTATTTCAAGGAGCAGAAGCAAGAGCAGATGCCTTGTGGGGGAGGCTCGTGTGCTGGTACCACCAAGCTTATTATTTACACTATCGGTGTTGGCCTTTCAACTCCCTGCTAAATAGTCCTCTTAAAGAAACGTCCTTGCACTGTAGAGGAAATATGGCGAGCTGCTGGAAGTACTTTTAGAAATCTTATGGCTGATGATTAGAAATTTGAAGGACACAGCGGTTCAGCATTTTCAAACACATTTCAAGGCATCACTTTACAGAGGAAAACACTAGCTTCTGGCTGCGGTTCAAGGACACAAGTATGGCTCCTAGGGGAGGGGTAAGCAGGGTGGCACTCAGTGAGTCCTGCTGGCAAAGCAGGCTTTAGAGGTACTTACTTTGTCTACGGAACGACAGCTGAGAAACACAGCCCCTTGCCGGTGAGAACTCCACCGTGCACTCACATACGGGGTGTGGCTGAAGGGAAGGGTCCGGTCATGTGCTGGGGTGGAAGACTACATACACCAGAGGTTCTGTCATTTCATGCCCTGGCTGACCAGGTCCACTCCCAAACACGAGACTCACCTTTGTGGATCTCACTATATATACCAGACTGCCCCCTAACTCATAGCAATCCTCCTGCCTCACCTTTGTGCGATGCGTCACCATCCCCAGCTGCGGGCTGCCTTCAGCTGGTGTACACTGCTGGGTCTATGTTCTGTTGTGTTTGTAGAGAGCTCCCTAGGCTTCCAGGAAGAAGGCTATAAAGAACAGAGCCGATTGGCATGGTTTTATGTGTGACTTAATGGATGCAGATACCAAAAGACCGCAAGTTGTTAAGCAACTGAAGAGGCAGGAACCATGCTCCTACCATTTACATGCTGCTTGATGGTGTGCAAGCGCCTTCTTCCGGCTTGTGGTTTTATTAAATTCAAGCTATGAATGGTTCTGGGTGCTAAAATGGGGACTTGGGGTTTGATGACTTGGGCCACACTGCTAGCGCGGGGAGTTGTCTGACGAAGACGATCTGTCTCAGATGACTTCCACACCGTGCCAACAACCTGTTCCCTAGACTCTCCTAAAATATAGAATATAAAGTTGAATTAAGATTTTCTGTGAGGCTGGCCGTGATGGCTCATGCCTATAATCCCAGCAGTCAGGAGGCTGAGGCAGGAAGTTCGTGAACTTGAGGTCAACCTGAGCTACATGACAAAGGCCCTGTCTTAAAATTAAACTATGTTTAAAATGCCGCTGCTGTAGGCGTTACATATGTTGCGGGTGCTCTATATGTGCTCCATCGGCAGTTTTACTTAAAAAGAGTAAACTCCTGTTTATTTATTGTTCTGTAGTGTTACACTTTTGTGTGTGTGTGTCTTGTCTAGGACATAGAAAATCAACTTGTCGTGAAATCTAAAGCACTGGATGAGTTGAGACAAAGTTCACTGACTCTGGAGGGGGGAGACATGCCGCTGTTAGAAGACATGGCATCTGGAATTGATGAGCTGTTTCAAAAGAAGAGTAATGTGACCAGCCAGGTAAGAGACATCAGTCTCCTCAGACAATCTTTCGTTTGTTGTTACTTTTATCACTGAGATTTGACCCTTGTTAAAAAACCAGAGAGCTGCTGAGAGACATACTGAAGCAGAAAGAGACGTTTCAAGTCTCATTTTATGCCCTAAATAATTGGTGGCAAAGCCATAGTTCACAATGGCACTGTCAGGCAGCAAACCCTCTTGGCTATCTTTGTTTTGTCTAACGTACTCAGGCAAGCATAAATGTCTCCATCTCTCAGACAAGCTACACATCTGGCAGTGTTTCCAGGTCAGCTCCACAGCGTCAGTTTGTGAGTGTGTAGGAGGTGCAGCAAGCAGGAAGGGAGGAGTCCATATCGCATAGCCTCGGGAGCTGGGGGCAGGGTGGGCTTAGGGAGAGCACCAGATGTGGGCAGAGAGAAGGGAGATGCTCCCCAAAGAAGAGCACTGGAAGAGAAAGCTGAGATTTGCCCGGGGCGTTTCCCTCCCACCCAGGAAGGATGCTCTGAAAACCAGCCAATTATAATGTGTTTGTGTTTCCTCCAGAATCCTCACCGGGTATATACGCCATGTACTAAAATCTGCTTTCAACCATTGCTCCTAGGGGGAATTGGGAACAAGCTGTGTGATTGAAATCCCTGGGCAACCTGCAGCATCATCCCTTCCCTGGGACTCTGGGAAAATAGGGATGAGCTCCCTCAGTCATTTGTCAATCATGTTTGTTTAAGTTAGTTTGCTCACCAGCAGGAGTTAAGAGAAAGCAGAAAATAATGGAATCATACCCTCAAGGAGCTCGGCCAGTGCAGGAAATGCACGTGAACAGATAACAGCAATGTAATGAATATATAATGTAATAATAAGTAAACTCTCAGTTGATCTTTCAACAAAAATACCAAGCTAATTCACAGGGAGAAGGGGGGGTTTTTTCACAGTGTGCCACTGGGGCACCCGGATATTAGCATGAAAAAGGGTGACACAATGATGACTCAGTACCTCATACAAAATTTCACTTGAAATGAACCAGCTATAAACATAAGAGTCACAACTATAAGTATATAATATATATGCTATACTCTTTAAAAAAAACAACCTAAATGTTCACGACTGGCCTGCTAGACAGAACACTAGAAACATAAACAGCCAGAGAGGAAAAAATAAGCTGGGCTTCATCGAAAATTATCACTTTGTCCTTTTGGAGAACACCACCAAGAGGTGCAAAGACAAGCTACTGGGTGGGGAGAACTAGGAATGAGCTCACTCAGTGATTTGTTGATCTTGTTTGTTTAGGTTACCACCAAGAGCAAGAGAAAATAGGAAATAGTGGGTTCCTGCCCTCGAGGATGGGGGGAAGCATTTGCTGGTAGCACCTTCCCTAAGGGGCTTGAATGTACATTAATATGAGTTACAGAGCAGTAATAAAAGGCTAGAGGGTAAAACGAGGAACATGGAGAGGTTGATTGAATGGACATCCCGCCACAGATGACGTCAATGGCTAATAAGCATGTCAGTAGCCATCAAGGGAACAAAAATCAAAGCCATGATGAAATGCAAGTCATGCCCATGTGGTTGGCGACAACAGAGACAGAAGTCAACAAGTGTTAGCACGGCGTTCATCCCCTGTAGGTGTAAAGGGGTCCGGCTGCATTGGAGAATAGCCTGGCAGTTCCTTGACGGTTAGACAGTTAGAATAGACTCTGCTATTCACCTAGATGCAAATGTTTACAGCATCTGGTCATGATAGCCCCGGATGGTAACAGCCCATTATCTATCCAGCCATGGTGGATGTCTTAGTAAAACGCAATGGGTGTATCTGTATTGTGGGGTATTGTTGACATTTCTGAAGCTGCAGTTTTGTATTCTCTGTTAATGGACTTTAAAGTTAGGAGGAGACAGTCCCCAAAGACCAGAAATGGGTCTGTTTATATGAAGTATCTAGTAAGACAAATCTGTGGAGACAGAAAGTAGACTTACTTCTACATGGACATGATGTTTCGTTTTGGAGAAAAGAATGCATTCTAAAGTTGATTTGTAAGATTTTACTTTTTAAATAGGTAAATTATATGATATGTGAATTTCATCTCGGTAAAGTATCATTTTTAAGGATGCAGAAAGTGGGCTGGAGAGATGGCTCAGCTGGGGAAGGGACAAATATGAGGACTTGAGTTTGATCTCCAGAACCCACGTTAAGAGATGGTGGTCATGAAGATGCACGGTTGTGATTCCAGCAGTCGCTGTCTGTCTGTGATGATTGCCACATTTTCCCGTCTGTGTCTACAGGCAGGTTACCTCCCTAAGCCAGTTTTCCGGTCTAGCAACCAGGAAAGCTGACACAAACTGACCCCTTTCTGCTTTTGATGCTATCACGGTACTCAGTGGATGGCGCTCTACCAGCCGAGCCAAGCTCTCACATTTGAATATATTCTTGCCTCTTCCTTTTACTCGGATGAGGCTCCCTTAATGAATTTCGGATCCAGTGTCTTCTGGGATCAAAGCTGAGTGTGGTGGTGCACACCTCTGATCCTAGCACTCTGGAGGCCAAGTCAGGCGGAGCCCAGGTTCCATGCCTGCCCGAGCTATTTGCAAGCGCCTTTCCCTGCTAACCCATCTCACGATTTTTTTTTTCCTATGGTTCATGCTGGCCTGGAATTTATCCTGTCGCCCAGGCCTGGGCATAGGCTCTTCCAAGTGTGGGGCTTACAGGCACGCACCCACATGTTGCTTCTGTGATTATTTTCACTAAGTACCAAAATGCTCAATGCGTATTGCCAAAATGCACCAGTGGGTAAAATAGGCCTGCCCTTCATGCAAGCCCAGCACAGGCATCCTGCGTGTTTCTCTCCAGCTTGGGTTGACTTTGCAGTAATCACACCTAAGTTCAGACGTCACCTTGGCATCTCACACTTACAGTGCTTTACAGTGGCAGAGATTTTTCCGACACCCTCTTGGGGGTGGGTATGTGTGTTTATTTTGTCTGTTGTGTTAGTTAATTTGCTCTGTGGATGAAGAAACCAATAGCAACATGAAATAATTTGCCCAAAGCCAGAAGGCTGGCAGACTGGTTGATTCCGGCACTCCGATTCTTTCTTGCCTGGTGTCTTTCCCTGGGTCTGTCATGAACCTCGTGATCTTGGGGCTCTTTCCCACTAACCCATATTAAAACAGCCTTCTCTAAGATCTGGATGAGCCTTAACCTTCCCACCTTCAAGAAGTTAGTGGAGATTTCCAGGACTTTCCAAGTGAAATGCCTATGTTGGGTACAGTAGTCGATTCCTTGGGAGGAAACACAGTGAGAGGCTGTCTTAGGAAAGCTGAGTGTCAGGGTTTCTGCTCTCCCCATAGGTCCATCGGCTCAGGGCCTCCACACAGTCAGCGCTGCAGGAGTGGAAGGCCTTTGACAAGCTCTACGATGAGGCCAATGTGGCGACAGTCCAGCTGGCATACTCCATGGAGCACTGCAAGCCTGACGTTTTGTCAGTGGAGGCCTTGGACTGCCAGGTGCAGAGCCTTCAGGTCAGTCAACCAGTGTGGCCAGAGGTATTGTGGGTAAAAGCTGAAGGTGGAAGTGAGCATAGTAATGAATGCAGGTGCTTTTGTGCTGGTCACAGAGAAGCAAAAGGTGGTGCTTTAACTAGAGGTACCAAAGGCATATCTTAGAATTTTATTTAAAGTTAGGCCTGTGAGCCACAGGAATTATAAATTGAATTTTTTGTGTCTGTTTCCTTTCATGGTTTGTGAAATTGCATGTATGGGCAAGTGTCGTGTGTTTAATGACTTAGTACCCTGAGTTCAACTTTGAGGAAGCCCTTCCCATTCTTAGTTGTGTGTCACCATCCTGTAAGGTCTACGTGTTTGTCTCAGGAAGCCACTACCTTCCAGAGGGATGGCCAGAGCATCTGAACTTGACCATTTTCTGTGTCCTCAGGCCCTTCAGGATGAAGCTGAGAACAGGGAGGGAAGCTGGGAGAAACTGCAGGAAGTTATTGGCAGACTCCAAGATTCCTGCCCCTCCGTTGCTGGAATAATGAAAGAGAAATGCCAAGATGCTCATTCAAGGTACACACAGAAAGATCAACCAGCTATCTTGATCCTTAGGCCTTCTAACGGCATCTCACTCCTACAAGATGACTGGTGTCATCTGTGGCTCTGCTTTAGAGGGTGTAGTTCATCGTGTACGGTTCAGCATCATGAGAGCTGTATGTGCCTTATACAGCATTTGCATAACCGAGCTAGACATGCCCTAATGCCGCTGCTTCCGGAGTGCATCCCCTAAACACAAGGTTTGGTCTCGGGAACCCCCAAATCAGCATCAGGAACACTGGGGAGTGGGGAGTCTGTAGGGTAAGGTGGGATGGGTGTGGTCAAAACATCCCTTAGAAAATGACTCAGTTTCCCTGAAGCAACGTGGAGAAGCTAGGCTGCTTCCAATCCTTCCTCCATGCAGACCCCATTGCTTCAGCCAACCAGCTTTCAATAAGTATTGAACATAGGACAGCAAATTCCATGCCCTGACATGGCATCCTCAGGCCTCCGTCAAGTCCCTACTGAAGAGGGGATGATAACGTATCTAGCTTCACATTTGGCTTCAGGGCCCCCTCACTACATAGACTGTTGGCTGTTAAAGGATTCGCGTCATTGCTGAGCATACGAAGTCATTCTTTTTGGAAGTGTTTTCTGCTGTTTGAGTTGCTGGGAATTGAATCCAGGGCTTGGTCTGTGCTGCACCGATACTCTACCACTGAGCTACATCGCCAGCCCCATTCATACAAGTGCAACAGAGGATCCGCAGAATGTTTTGTACAACCATTTAAACTTGCTTTTTCTCCTCCCCATTCTCCTCCCCGTCTTCCCTCTCCTGGCAGAATCTCATTCAGTTGTTGGCTGGCCTAAAACTCACTGCGTATTCCCAGCTGGCTTCAAACTTGTAATGATCTTCCTGAATCAACCTCCTAAGTGATGAGATTACAATCATGAGCCCACACCTGGCTTGCCTTTTCTATTACTTTTTTTTTTTTTATTAGTAACATGGAAAACTTTTTTTTAAAAAAGTTAGAGTAAATGAAAAAAAGCAAGCAAGATAAAAAGTTTATAAATGGAATAAATGTTTTCCTTTATTTTAACTTGAAAATAAGGAATGTTATTTCTATAATTGCATGGTAAGTTTGTTTGACACAAGAACAGTGTAAGAAAGACCTTTTTAAAAGCCAGGCAGTGGTGGCCCACACCTTTAATGCCAGCACTCAGGAGGCAGAGGCACGTGGCTGTCTGAGTTCGAGGCCAGCCTGGTCTACAATAGTGAGTTCCAGGACAGCCAAGGCAATATAGACAGACACTCTCAAAACAAAATAAAAATAGGGAGCTATCTGCCTTCTGGTAGAGTAGTGTGGTATATAATTCTGCTAAATGGGAAGATAGAATGAGAGTTGCCTTGTTAACCTTACTCTGACAGGTGGACCCGGGTGAACCAGGGCCTCGCAGATCAGTTGCAGGAGGCCCGAAGTAAGCTGCAGCTCTGGAAGGCTTGTCACAGCGCTCACACAGAAGCCGTGTCCCGGCTACAGCAGCAGGAAGCCAAGTTCCAGCAGCTTGCCGATATCAACATGTCAGGAAACAACCTGGCAGACATTCTGCCCCTGGCCCTGCAGGACATAGAGGTGGGTACAGAGCCACATCAGCAAACTAGACAGGCCTCATAAGGGGTGGCCATGACCTTGGGACAAGACAGATCACAGGGACAGAGAAGGAATCAGACAGGTGTCCTGAGCTGGCTGTGTTGGACACAGGTGAGGTGCAACGTGAGGTTGAAAGAACGAGACGGCAGATGGGTCGAGGGGGTCCTGCCACCACCCCTTTCCAAGTTTACACTTCTGTTCTAGCAGTTAAACCCTAAACAAAAGCTGCATACAAAAATCCAAAATAGAAGCCACGGTGCCTCACCTGGTTGTGATCATGAAAGAATCTCTTGACTTTAAAAATAATCCTGGGTGAGTGGGTGGGGCTAGAGAGATGGCCCAGCAGTTATGAACTAGTACTGCTTCTCCAGAGGACCCATTTGTCTCTCAGCATCCATGTTGGGTAGCTCAGTCACCAGTAACACCAGTTCTGTGGTCAGACACCTTCTTCTGGCTCCCATGAGTACCTCTACATAGGTGTGTGTACACACACATGAATGTTTGTGCATGTGTTAACTAAGGTTTCTTTTTTTTTCTTTTTTGGTTTTTTTTGTTTTGTTTTGTTTTTTTGAGATAGGGTTTCTCTGTGGCGCTGGAACTAGCTCTTGTAGACCAGGCTGGTCTCG
>JAQHUG010000043.1:2548386-2583318 GCA_028555095.1 Dicrostonyx torquatus
TGTTGTGACCCAAATATGTTCTGTGCAATGGAAGGCCAGCTAGGTATGGCCACCCACAGCCTGGTCCCTAGTCCTATACAGTCTGAAATAGAGATGTTCTCTCGAGCATGTGGGAAGAGTGTGCAATTTGTGGGTAGATAGAATAGGAGAAGTCCACCTATTAGTTTAGTGGGGTCACACCACTAAACGCTTCAGGTACTGGCAAACGTATAAGGTAGCCACAGGTATAGTGCCAGGTGGAAGCACGCTGACTCTTCAAGAGCAAATTCAGACAGCCAAGTGTGCGACAGTAAGGGTTTAGGGACTGACAAGATGGCTCCGTGAGAAAAGGTGACTGTAGCCAAGCCATCCCTTGGGGCCCCGGGATAAAAGAAATGAACTGACTCCCACAAGTTGTCCCTTGACCTCCAGATGCATCCTACCCCAACATACATTCTATAAATAAATCAACATACTAAAAAAATTAAAGGAAAGCTGTGTCATGTGCATAGGATTAGAGTAAGTTATTGAATGCATTCCCTCCCTACTAGAGGGAACCGCTCTCTACTAGAGATGCAGCCCAATGCCACATCACCACCCCCGACATGCTGGGCTGGCCTCTGTCCTCATCGGTGAAAGGACGAGAAGACTCCTGCTCTTGTGGACACATGCAGGCAAATTAACAGAAAAATACCAGCTGGTAATCACCATCTATAGATAATTAACAGAGGATGGTAGCAGATTTAGATCTGGGTGCTCTCTGTGAGTGTGGCATTTAAATGAGGCCTGCATGATGAGAAATGAGCAAACCCCACAAAGATTTGGGACACGGTCTGGGTGTTACATACACACACACACACACACACACACACACACACACAAACGAGTCAGAGAAGAGTCGAAGGTTTGGGCCAGCGCATCTTGATATCACATGCCACTGGCCAAGTCAGGGAGGACCAGAAGAGGACAGGCCTCCTGTCTGAGGCTGCTTTTGGAAGTGTGAACCAGTAGAAGAATTACTCCTTGGGTTTTTGTTGTTGTTGTTTGGTTGTTTGGTCTTTTTTTTTTTTTTTGGTGTGTGTGTTTGTGTGTGTGTTGGAAATAGCCCACTCCAATCTGCAGTAAAGCCTATGTCATATTCGGATCAAATGTCTGCATTGTTCTTTCACCTACTGATCAGTATGTGTCATAAGTTTCACTGTGTGCCTTTGAGGTGTTTCTTCTCCTGTGATCTTCCTATCTTCCTAGTATAACGCGCGTGCTCTATTCTTCTGAGTTACCCTGGTGATAACCTGTATAATGATTTCAGTTCAGAGACTAATCATTTTCCTAATGCCCTGCCATCCCTCTTGCCTTGTAGATTTTCATGCTATAAATAGAAATATATTTGTGTGTGCAAGCATGTGTATGCATGTGTATGTGTATGTCTGTGCACTGTATGGTGCCCTCACAGGCCAGAAGAGGGTGTTCTGTCCCCTGGTACTAGAGTTACAGACAATTGTAAGCCATCATATGGGGGCTGAGAATTCAACTAGGGCCCTCTGGAAGAGCAGTCAGTGTTGTTAACCACTGAACCATTGCTCCAGCACCCTGAATACATGGGGGTTTTTTTGTTGTTGTTGTTTAATTTCTCTAAGCTTCCAGTCGTTGATTCTACTAAGAGTCTTAACTGTTACTAGTCTATGGCCGCCTCATCCGGGAGTATAGACTTAGTCAGAGTTCAACAGCAGCTTTGATGTGAGCATGTTGTGTGCATGGCCTCATCCTGCACGTACATTCTGTACAGATCTAATTTGTATTTAATATTTCAGAGAAGCTCTGAGGGAAATCCACAGTCATATTCTCATCACCCAACAGGCTTAAGGCAAACCCTCTTTTCTTTTTTAGAACAAAGAGATCCATGTTCAGAGGCGGCGAACCACCTATGAGCTGGCCTTGGAGGCAGGGGAGAAATTACAGAACACACCCAGCCTGGAAACTAAAGAGTTCATTGACAGACAAGTCAACAAGCTTCAGGACACCTGGAAGGACACTGAGCTCAGCCTGGGAGAGATGATCAGCCGGCTCCAGACCACGGCAGAGGTCAGTGTGACACTGTAATACACTACATATGGTTCTTGTTGGCCTTGTGACAAGAATGGTTTTTAAAACTCTGGTATTCTGCCAAGTGGTGGCACAGCTGTTTAATCCCAGCACTTGGAAGGCAGAGGCAGGCATATCTCTGTGAGTTCCATGTTAGCTTGGTCTACAAGAGCGAGTTCCAGGACAGCCAAGGCTACACTGAGAAACTCTGGTAAAATAAAAAAAAAAAAAATCTGGTATCCTGAATTTTCCAGTGAAAGTCGATTCCTACCAATATATATGATTCATGCCAGTTACTACTGTTAATAAAATAATAACTGTATGGGAAAACAAGTATTGCAAATGTAAACACTTGAGATGCTGTGAAGAAGGTATTTACTTTGGGCCAGTGAGATTTCTCAGTGGGTAAAGGTACTTGGTGCCAAACCTAAGATCTGAGTTCAATCCCTGGAAACCACATGGTAGAAAGAGAGAACTGACTCCTGCAAAATGCCCTCCGACCCACATCGTGTACTGTGGCACACCCACCTCACACGCTAAATAAATAAGTAAATAAATACATATAAGAACAGTTTTATAAAACATGAAACATCGTGTTCACTGGATGTTCAGTACATGAAACTAACTTCGTACATGCGCTCCAGCCTGAGTATGACACATGAAAATAAGCACAGTCAAGCTGTGTTTCTCTGCTATCATAGAATGAACACACTCTTCCACAGAAACAAGTTTCTTGAGTAACTGATCACTATGAGTTTAAGAACGGAAAAGTTTTGAGCCATTAGTAGGAAAAATCTTGGTTTTAGTCTGTTTGGTTGGTTGGTTGGTTTTTGTTTTGTTTTGTTTTTGCCAGAATACCAAGTTGTTCTAAAGGAATGAACTGTGTTAAACTTACTGACCCAACATCACAATGCTCTTGGATTTCAAATGCAGTTTTATTTCTCTTGTCAAAATATTAAGCTGTTTTTGTTTTGTGTCTGTGCTTATTCCTGGCATCCCTCTAATCTGTTGTGTGCACTGAAAGCAAATAACAGAACAGTCTAAGTCGGTAGTAAACGTCTGTGAGTTGGTCGGAGCACCTGTGCTGTGAACAGAGTGTGTGAATTTTGTTCCATGGGGTACATGATATGTGTGAGCTAGCAGAGAGGATACAACTTGGAAACTTTGCAAACCCCAAAGTATTTCAAGCAGAAGGCAGCAGGTGGAGAGGGAAGCTGCAATGTGAAAGGTTGGCCAAAGCCAGGCATCAAAAGGGGCTAAGAAAGATAAGGGGGAAATGGCAGTGTGCTTTGCCCAGCTCTGCTACTAGGATGCACACTGAAGATGTAGATGCTAAAATTGAGTCCTTACAATAGCTTCTTTGATGTGAACATATCCAAAAGTGATATAATAGATCAGAAAGATGAAGGGAGATACTTCCAAACCAATCCATCCCAGTGATTACGTCCCACATCTCCCTTCAGGTCAGTCTGCACAAGACAGAAACTGATTTCTGGGTGGCTTCTCCAAACCCACCTAAAAGACAGAGCGTGTGCGTTAAATGAGCGAGCGGGTCTGTTCTGTAGTTCAGTCTGGAGAGCCAAGGACTTACTGGTTTTAATGCTGTTTTCAAATAGACCTGGGACCAGTGTGAAAGGAAAATCAAGGAGCTGAAAAGCAGGCTGCAAGTCCTGAAAGCACAAAGCAAAAATCCTCTCCCCGAACTTCACGAGGACCTCCACAGAGAAAAGGAGCTGATTAAGGTATTGATGTCTGAGCCAGTGACCAAGATAATCACGCTGCTGCCTTCTGGGCACTTAAAATGTTTGCCTGCCTCTCTCTCTCTCTGTGATAAAGCTGAGTTTTCTGATCAGTTGAAGCCATCATTCTGGCCTCTTAAGGTGTGAGAATTGATGTTAGGTCACACGGTCATTGTCTAAAGATGAGAAAGGCTTTTGCAAAACGAACTGTATTTCACAGGCTCTTGGGACGATTCTCCTTCATGTCCTCTATCTGTTTCTTCTCTGTGATATAAGATCTGGCCTCAGATTTTTTTAATTGATTTATGAATGCACATGCGCATGTTGTATGGAGGTCAGACAACAGCCTTGGGCATCAGTCTTTGCCCTCCTCCATGATTGATGCAGTTTCTCATGTTTGTTCTTGTGCTAAGTACTCCAGGCTAGCTAGCCAGTGAGCTTCTGGGAGATTCTCTTATCTCTGTACCCCATCTCGCCATCCTTAGGAGTCCTGGGATTACAGATATGTGCCATTATGTCTGACTTGCACGTGGGTCATCAGACTTCCGTAGTAAGAGCTTTTACCACCAAGGTGTGCCTGACCTTGACTGTACTAAAAAAAAAAAAAAAAAAAAAAAAGACAAAGGAAAAACTGTGTATCCTGACCTTGTCTTTGAAGTAAGAGTGAGGTATGACTTAAACTCACCAGGAAAACCAGCAGAGTTGAGTTCTTTTGATTAAGTATAACATATAAATCCTTCCAAACTGTGTTCTGCCTAATTAGCAAATGTTCCTGAACATCAAAGTTCTTTGTAGAAGCTGGAGAAGAGTTATAGATAGGAACTAGGATCACTGAACACCAGGGCAGGAACCTCCATGTCTCTTTTTTGTCCACAGGTTTGGTACTTAAGAGATTTTTTTCTGAATCTTTTGGAATGGTTTCTTGATTTTTTTTTCTTCCTTCAGTGACTAGGGATTGAATTAGAAAAAAAGTAGAAAGAAATATATAGTCTTTTTAAAATTTATTTATTTTCTGTATAGGAGTGTTCATCTCAGAAGAGTATTGAGCCACCCAGCCAGTCTGAGCCCTATTTTCCTCATAAAGCTACATTTCATTATAGTCAGGTTCATGTGGAGAATAACAGCACAAGACACACACACACACACACACACACACACACACACACACACACACACTGAGAGCATCTCTACTTCAAAAAACCCAAAACTGAAATATGAAGCCCTCTAGTTCCGAGTGTTTTGAATAAAGGACCGTCAGCTGACGTGTATATTATCTAGCTATGAAGCTTTCATAGACTCTCTCTAGACTACTATGAAAATTGCTACAGTGGACATCTGGACTTGTTGAAAGATCAACTCATTGGGACAGTTTTAATTTTAAAAATAAGTTTTTGAATAATGTAGTCACATGGTTTTAAATTCAGAAGATTCATAAGACGCATATTAAAATTTTTTTCCTATTCATTCTTTACCACAGACAGAAACAATCAATGTGACTAATTTGTTGTATATTCTTCCCGAGACTGTTTCTTTATCCATGTTCAAGCATATGAGTGTGTATTCATCTTTTTCCTCTTTCTGTGTATGCGTGTATACACATGTGTGTGCACACATGTGCACAAATATTCATGCGTGTGTACAGGGAGACCAGAGGTCGATGTTGAATGCCATCTTTAGTTGCTCTCCACTTTATCCTATTTTGTTTGAGGCAGGGTCTCTCACAGAACCAGGAGCTCACTGATTCAGCCAGACTTGGTGCATAGCCAGCCCCAGGGATCCTCCTTGGCACTGCGAGGCATGCACCACCATGCCTGGCTTTTCACATGGATGTCGAGGCCAGCTCGGATCCTCCCTCACACTCCACAGCAAACGCTTGGCCAAGCATCTACCCGTCCCTTGTAGTTCAAATGGTAGTGCAGGAAAACGGGACTCGGCAGTTTCGCTGTAAACTAACAGCACAGGAAAAGGCTTCTGCTGCCCTGCTGCTGTAGGGAATGCCGCTGAATGAAGCCTGGTGACATGCTGCTATGAACCAACGACCTGAAGTTTTACATCATGCTCTGCAGGGGTAACTGGAATCTTACAGGCATTTTTGTAATACGAACCTTTATCAGACTGAAGATAAACTTTGCAAGGTTCCTCTGGGCCAGTTTATGAAACATAGAGAATGTTAGTAAGTGATGAAATCATGCCACTGTAGTACATGGTGCTCTGAACAGCCGTCCATCATTACTGTGGACGCTCTTTAGCTCATTTCTGGCCTAAGTGATACAGTATCTGCCTTCCAGTGTCAACTGAAGGGCAGGGACCGAGAGGCCTGGAAAATGCACTGTGAATAAGTAACCCTAAATACAGTTAAAACCTGATAGACTTGGGGGTGTTTGGGCTGTTCCCTTTCACTTCCTTGGTAGTGGAAAGGATTTTCTTGATTAATTGCTTCGATTCGTTAGATCTGAGAACTACATTTTATAAACTAGTTGGAGCTGACAGGGTAGCTCGTGGGAGGCTTTGCCTAGCCAGCGTGAGGCCCTAGGTTTGAGCTGCACATGAATGAATGAGTGAATGAATGAATGAAAAGTATAGGAAACTATCTGCTAACTAATCTTTGTCATTTATCAGCAAGCAATTTTTCCTTCTGTTGTTCAGAAAATCAAAAATAACTCCTTCCAAACAGAAGTGGGTGTTGTATGATGGCCCCCGTGTTAGTGGCGCACGCACCTACGCATTTGGAAAGTGAGAAATCACGCTTGCTGTGACCTACCTCTTAACATAGCCTCTGGATCTCAATCCAGAAACGTGTGCAGATCTTGCCTTTCTTACATGACACCCTCAGTCAAGGGTCTGGATGACTTTCTTAAACTCCTGGAGCCCTAAGGCTGTGTTCCCAGAGAGAAAGGTGACTGTAGGCTGCCTGGCAGGACCTTGGTAGCGGCTGTTTCTCATTCCGAAGGTCCCTCCCCTTCCCAGGCTCCCCTCCCCCAGAGCCTAATCAAAGGATTAGCCTACAGGTTTGGAAAGAGCAGCGGCTGGAATTGAAGGCGCTCCCCCCCCTTTCTCCTTGTGTTTAAATGCAGGAAGTCGAGAAGCCTCTGGCTAACTGGACGCACAACTTGAAAGAGCTTCAAACTATGAAGGCGGACTTGAGTCGGCACATCCTGGCGGAGGACGTGACGGTTCTGAAGGAGCAGATTGAGCTTTTACACAGACAATGGGAGGATCTCTGCCTGAGAGTAAGTCAGCCAGCTTCAAAGTGCAGGGCTGAGGGGAGTTGACTGAAATGTCCCCAAAGCTAAAGGAAAGGATCCTGACTTGTTGAAGTGGAGGGGAGGGGGCCCTATGGCACTGGGACTCCTGTGCCCCTGCTGGTTCCGTTTTAACAGATATGACCTCTTTGTTTCAACGGTGTTCATGGCACAGCTTTGCACACTTCTACTGAGTTGTTTGGGGTTTTTTTGTTTTGAGATCAGCTTAAGCTGGGAGGTAAGCAAGGGTCCTGCTGGCAGTGATTCTGCTTAGTGGCTTGCAGAGATAAGTGTGAATCAGAGACCCCTCCCCTAGGCCAAACACCAGAACCTAGATGCCCACAGGCTGGGAGGGGCTATCTGAGAGCCAGCTTTCCCTGAAGTCAGATTGTTAGTCCTAGAAGCTGGTTTTTAAACTCCGAAGTGGTTGACTGTAGCCTAAGGACTCAGCCAATGGCTTCTACAGAATAAGAATGGAATTGTGTTTGGAGTATTACACAGTTCAAGTCTGTGACAGGATCAAGGTGGAATTAAAGGGCTCAATTAATCTTAAAGATCCTTGTTTTAAGGATACATAATTCTCAGGAAAAGTTAATTCCTTAATCTCATTATTTTGTGTGTGCATGCGCGCACATGTGCGCGTGTGTGTGAATGAATTTGACGTTTGTAAATACCTGTGTTCTAAAGATGCTTTTAATTACATTTTGAAGTAAAAACACTTTATCAAAAACTCAGTTTTAGTAGTTACAGTGTGCTCTGTGTGTCTGTTAAATTGTTCTGATTCATGTTTTATGCAAAAGGAAATACTCAGAATCTTTAAAGTCTTCTAAGAGTCAAGAAAACTCAAAGAGCATCCTCCAGATGGTCCTAATTGTTACCATTGTGGACTCAATCCTGGCACAGAATTCCAGGATTCTTAAAAGCTAAAAAATGAATAGATGCTGGAGGAATGGGAGCTTGTTTCTCTAGGGGTAGATTTTCAGGCCTTTTAAACACATGCGGCTGTACAGGACACAGAAGCAAGCATTTGGATAGATTTTTGGGCCTTTTAAACGCATAAGGCTAGACAGGACACAGAAGCAGGCATTTGGTATCTTGACCTCACTCTGCGAAGAGCAGAGGTTCATTTGTACTTGGTGAGAAAAATCTCAGGGGACTGCAGCCCTTATAAAGTGGGTGCTAAAACTAAAACCAAAAGAACTCTTCGCTGCTCCATTTAAACTCTTAGGATTTCAGAGACTTTTAGAAACTGAGAATAGTTGTACATTTAGGAAGGCTGGTTTGTATTCTCTAGATGTAAATTTAACTGATAAATTGTAGCCATCTAGAAAAGGCGGGAAGCTCCTTGGTGCTGTTAGCATAAAACCAAACACTGGGTGTTTGGGAGTCAGCCTGCTTGCTCCAGACCAGGTTTTGGTGACATTTTCATGGTTTCCAGACAAAAGCTACAGTGTGTGATGGTAAAATAAATTAAATGAATTGTTTGGGGGTTTTATTTTTTTTTGTTTGTTTATTTAAATACTCAAACATTTCTGCATCTTTTAAGTTTTCTGGTCATTTGCATTACTAATGATTGGCTGCTTTTTTTTTTTAATATTGTGATCTGGAGGATACTTTTCAGAATAAGTAAGCTTGGCCTTCTGGATATACGGATTTGATCAGATTTGAAAGGGAAAAGGTTTGGGCCACAAAGTTACAAGGTAGCATGAAGGAAGCAATCGGTAAATGTGTTACATTGAAAGAACAGGGAAAACAAAGTTGAGCTATAATTCTGTATTTACCTAACCTTTCTTGTGTAGCGGGGCTTGTCAGTGTAAATACACAGAGGGCAAATGCCAACCTTTCATCTTTCCTTAGTTTTTAGTGGCAGTTACCAAAGGTGAAAAAAACTTTTGTTGGTGCTGAGCCCTAGGTTTTGAGAGAAAGAAACAAGTTTTAGAGACAGATGCTGACCAAAGTGAATGACATTTGTGCTCCTCGGGGGTGGGGTGGGGTGGGGGTTTTGGGAGCCAAAGGATTTTCCTTCCCTGCTAACCTCAGCTACCAAAATGCATGTCATCCCTAGGTGGCTATCCGCAAGCAGGAGATTGAAGACCGACTCAATTCATGGATCGTGTTCAATGAAAAAAACAAGGAATTGTGTGCTTGGCTGGTCCAGATGGAAAACAAAGTTCTACAGACAGCGGATATTAGCATTGAAGAAATGATTGAAAAGTTACAGAAGGTGAGTGGGGGTGGGGTGCCTACGTGGGTGCACTGAGGAGGGCCACGGGCTTCTGCAGGGCTCAAAGAGCCACAGTGTCACATTGTCACATGGCAATGTACATGTTTCAAGAGGACTATTTTTGGTGTTTCCAAAGGAGGAGTAGGAAAGGTAGGGAGTGTGAACTGTCATAGGTGGATTCGCTGCTGAGGAAGGCTGCTTTCCCTCAGTTGGGAAGACTAGTCCGTGATGGTTTCTCTAGTTATTGTGAAGTGGGACCCAAGTCAAAGAGGAAGCCAGCCTCAGTGACAGAAGTGACATGAGCATCTTTGTACAGCCACCCAAAACACTTCTCCATCAACCCTGGGGAACCTTGGACCTCAGGCTGACTCAGTTGAATCAGTCTTGCCTTCACGTTTGTGAGGAGAAACCAAGGGGTTCTCATAGCCCAGATGTCAGAGTTCTTGCCTTAGCATGCATGAAGCCCTGAGTTCAACTCTCAGCACTGCAAGGATAAAGAAAAAGAAAGTGCCTATAGGCAGGCATGGGAGCACATACCTACACCAGCACTCAGGAGGCTAAGATGGGAGGATGGTGAGCTGCAGGCCTGGGCTACACAGTGAGATAGAGTCACTACAGCCTTAAATACTTTGTAGGCACCTAGCTGGTGTGAGCCATTTCTCGAAGAACTATGTTGCCAAGTATAAGATATTTTTTTTGCCATTAACACTAATGTAGCCAGCATGGGAGTACCTGCCTGCAATCCCATCACCTGGGAGGTGGAGGCGGGATTATTGCCTGGAGTTCAGTGGGAGACCCTGTCCGAGAAAATCAAAACAAACCTAAAGAGTGCATTAAGAGAGAACTGTGTGTGCCTTGGGCTGGAGAAGGACTGAGCTGGTGGTGATGGCTCGGGCCTTGTGCTTTGGTGTCTGCCAGGATTGCATGGAAGAAATCAGCTCGTTCAGTGAAAGCAAGCTGCAGCTGAAACAGATGGGTGAGCAGCTAATCAAGGCCAGCAGCAAGGCCAAGGCGGCCGAGATGGAGGACAAGCTCAGCAAAATCAACGACCGCTGGCAGCATCTTTTCGATGTCATTGGGTCGAGGTAAGAAGTGGCCCAAAATAATTTGTGTTTACCTCTAGAGACTGCCTCACAGAGCTGGTTAGCTGAGTCCAGTCTTCCTGCGTGGTGGCCTGGCAGGTTTATAGACGTCCAGGTTTGTAGTTCGGGGGAGAGGAGTAGGAATTCTGATTTGAACAATAATTGGAGATGATATTTTAGTAAAATTTGATATGTATTAATTAGATGTGTGCGCATGGGGAGTGTCTAGGGATTAAATTCAGCCTCACAAACATGCTAGACAAGCCCTCTACCACTGAGCTACCATTTTGATTGCTGCGGCTGCTATTGTTGAGAGCGGGATTTGGTTATGTTCCCCAGGCCGACCTCCAACCAATCTTTCCTCCTCTGCCTCCCAAGCAGCCAGAGTACTTGCCACTATGCCCAGCTGGATTTGTTTTAAACAAGAGTTGGAAACTTGGTTTGAAAAGAGATCCTAAAGGGGAGGTCTCATGGGAACTGTCACTCTCTGCTGGAATGAGCATGTCCCCCATGAAATTATTCCTGCCTGTTCCTGCCTCGCTCTGTGTAGTAGCAGCTGGGGGTCCTTGACTGCCCCCACAGCAGGAGCCCAGTGTGCACTGGTAGGGATCCTTTGTAACCATGCCAGGTCCTTGATGGGCACCTGGTCCCCTGGAACACACAATTGGAGCAGCATCTTGCTCTCAGATGTGACCACAAATCAAAGCTCTGTTCTCCGGTGCAATGTTGTCCAAAATAGAGCTGGTGATATTTCCTCCCATCAACAGCCAATGGCGATGCCCAAAGCTTTTAGATGGCTTTTGTTTCCAAATCCTCTATATAAAGACAGCACTTCCCCCTCACCCCACCCACCCCCAAAAACTACATGTTTTTCTATTGCAACCTGGCATTCAGAGACATCTTATTTTGGGATCATTTGTGCAACAGTGTCTGCCAGCGGCCCGGTACATGTTTTACAGGACAGTGTGCCCAGGCGTGAACATGTGATGATTTGGAATTTAGAGGGGAGCCTGGAGAGCGTGTTAAGGTTTGGAGAGGGAGAATAGGATACTGTTAGTGATGTGTCATATCCTTTACCTCTCTGATCACTGGAAACCATAAGTGAGCCTGACTCAGCAGAGGCAGGGACTAAGTGGTGTTTGCATAGTGGGCAGGAAGTAAGATGGGTCCATTACATTAATAGGAGTGGATATCTGGCAGCAGTAAAGCCAAGCATATGGGGAGTCCAGATCCTGTCTCCTTCTGAGAGTGGAGGGGCGGAGACAAGGAAGGGGCATCCCAGATGGTCCTGAGTGAAGGCTTGAAACTTCTGAGAGCCACTGCAGGCAGTGGGAGAGAACTTGTTAATGAGCAAGCAAGTAGGCTGGGGAGCAGAAGAAAAGCCACACAAGAAGGGACAAAAAGGCCCATTGGCACAGTAAAAGAAATGATCCTGGGAGAGATGGGAGCCTTGACTGTCAGACACAGATTCGGCCTCCTCTGTCAAGTCTGAGTCCGTTGTGGTCCCCCAATGGTGACAAGAGTTCCTAAAGAAAGATCCAGGAGAACCGATTGGAAGGTGAGGCAGGGCTGAATTCAGCTTCGCTCAACTACCCTTTGAAAAAAAAGCAGGGCAGTAGCAAGACTTAAGTTTTGAGCCTCTTTTGGCTTTCCTGTGTACTCATTGTAGCAAGTCTCTAAGCCTGTTTCCAAATCTTCCGTCAGGGTCCGGTGCTAGCCTGGACCCTCAATTATTTCTCTACCAGACCCCAACATAAACTGTTTCTCTCTGGCTGGCTTGGAGGAGACAGGAATAAAGACACAACTCACATGGTTTCATCGGGAGGGAGATTCTCAGAGATCCCTCATGATATCCTGAGTTCACATCCTGAATTCCTCCAATTATTCTCTAAACAGTCTTTATACCAAAACTTAACTGAGGGTGAAATACATTAGCATTCTGTCTCCTAGGTAACCAGGTGAATGGCCTTTTGTCATATCCACAACTACCTGTCTGCTTTGTAACACAGGCTTGAATCAGCATCTCTATAAGGCATCCTCCAAATTACAAAGGAAGGAGCAAAACATCCTGACCTATTGTTAGGTTAGCGACAGTCTGCCTGGCAGGATACGTGACCCATCTCAGGTGTGGCCTGTGGCTTGATGGCTTGGCTGCCATACCATATAGAAATATGGGCCTACAATCTTCCCACTGTGTCCAACAGCACATCGTGAGCTGCTGTGCCCTCTTCAGATACATGACATACGGGCGGTGGTGGCGCACACCTTTAATCCCAGCACTCGGGAGGCAGAGGCAGGTGGAGCTCTCTGAGTTCGAGGCCAGCCTGGTCTACAAGAGCTAGTTCCAGGACAGGCTCCAAAGCCACAGAGAAACCCTGTCTCGGAAAAAAACCAAAAAAAAAAAAAAAAAATACATGACATGTGTTGCTCATTTGACAAGGACAAGAAGAGCATGGAAAAGCCTGTTTGTGGACTATTTGTCCTTTTTCATTGTAAAGTGGAAGCAGATCCCCTTGGTTAAATCTAGGAAAAGAGAGGTCCTTCCTCCACGAGGCCAAGGATTCCATTAAATTTATTCCCATGGCTAGGCAGGCGAGGAGGCTCGCTGGGTAAAAAGTACTTCTCGTGCAAGCCTGATGATAGGAGTTCCATTCCCAGAAGCCAAGTAGTGGTGGAAAGAGAGAACTCACTCCACCAATTTGTCCTCTGACTTCCACATGGGTGTGTGACACATGTGTGCTGACTCTCACCTCTCTCTCTCTCATACACATACATAATAAATTCAATTTTAAATAATTGATTGTTCCCAGGGCTGAGAATACTGTCCCATGTATTTATTGAATGAATAATGGATGAGAATAAGAATTTCTTTTCGGTGGGTGAATCATGGCTCTGCTGGCATTGTCGTTATGGTCCATCTCTGTTGTAAGTGGGAGGAGAGGTGTGGGTTATGTTCCCCAGCCGCCAGCCGCTGGCCCACTCAGCCCTCACCTCATAAACTAACCCATTATAAAAGTCTGTAAGCCACCACATGGTGACTTACCGGAAAGGTCTAACCTGCATCCATCTGCGATGGGAGCCTCATGGTGACTGGCCCACTTCCTTTCTTCTCCTCAGAACTTCCGTTCTGTCTACTCCACCCACCTAAGGGCTGACCTATCTTACAAGCCAGACAGAGTCTTTATTCAACCAATGAGAGTAATACAAAATACAGGAGACCATTCCCATATCACATCTCAACTTGGGTACTTGACACTAATCAAGGGTGTGATGACATCACATTTGCTCATGGGTCATTCAGGAGTAAGACCTAGCTTATGCTTCTGAAGACAAGAGTAGCATGCCTTCGTCAGTTATATCACTGCAGAGGTTAGCAGGCTGTTGGCTTCTCTGTCTCGCCGCTGGCTGCTCATCTCTGGCCAGTTGCTTGGGGGAAGAAGAGAAAACAGCAGCTGCGAATTCATCAGCCTTCTTGGACATAGTAGTTGGCAACAATAGCAAGTATATGGATGGCCACCCAAGTTCTTAACAATATGCTTTGATGCATGATGTCACTGGATCCTTTTGGCACACTTATTAATGGTAGAGGGCTAGAGATGCTTGCCACATCACATGGTGGAGGCCCAAGGACAACCTGCAGGAGTCTCCTTCCACTATGTAGATCCCAGGGTTCAAATCAGTAGGCGTGGCAAGAACTACCTGCTGAGCCATCAATTTTCAATGTAATTCTGAAAGGTTGGTACCATCATCCCATTTTACTGATAAAGAAACTGAGGGCTGAAGTAACTTGCCCAAACCGAGGCAGCTCACAATGCAACCAGGATCTCAACTCAGACAGTTGTCACCCCGGTGCCACCCTGTACCCTTCTAGTTGGAAGCACACAATGAATAGAACTTAGGAGATCTTCACCATAGACCTAAGTTAAGGTTGAAGGCTCAGCATGGTGTTCAGTGTTCTAAAACCCACTGAAGCAGGTCTACTCACTGGGAAAAAGTAAAGAAAAAGGCCCCCGACCAAAAAATCTAGTACTTTGGTTTTATTCACAATTATTTTAAAAATAATTAGTACAACACAACAGGTTTTTTTTAAAATTGATATTTATTGAGCTATGTATTTTTCTCTGCTCTCCTCCCTGCTTCTCCCCTCCCCTTCAACCCTCCCTCAAAGTCCCCATGCTCCCAATTTACTCAGGAGAGCTTGTCTTTTTATACTTCCCATGTAGATTAGATCTATGTAAGTCTCTCTTAGGGTCCTCATTGTTGTCTAGGTTCTCTGGGATTGTGGTTTGTAGGCTGGCTTTCTTTGTTTTATGTTTAAAAACCACCTATGAGTGAGTACATGTGATAATTGTCTTTCTGTGTCTGGGTTACCTTACTCAAAATGTTTTCTAGCTCCATCCATTTGCCTGCAAAATTCAAGATGTTGGTTTTTTTTTTCTGCTGTGTAGTACATTGTGTAAATGTACCACATTTTCCTTATCCATTCTTCAGTCGAGGGGCATTTAGGTTGTTTCCAGGTTCTGGCTATGACAAACAATGCTTCTATGGACATAGTTGAGCACATGTCTTTGTGGCACAATTGAGTATCCTTTGGATATATACCCAAAAGTGGTATTACTGGGTCTTCAGGAAGGTTGTTTCCTAATTTTCTGAGAAATCTCCACACTGACATCCAAAGGGGCTGTACCAGCTTGCATTCCCACCAGCAATGCAGAGCTGTTCCCTTTTACCCACACTCTCTTCAGCATAGGTTGTCATCAGTGTTTTTGATCTTGGCTATTCTTACAGGTGTCAGATAGAATCTCAGAGTTGTTTTGATTTGCATTTCTCTGATGGCTAAGGTTGTTGAGCATTTTCTTAAGTGTCTTTCAGCCATTTTAGATTCCTCTGTGGAGAGTTCTCTGTTTAGGTCCAGGGATACAAGGAACATACCTAAACATAATAAAGGCAATATACAGCAAGCCAACAGCCAACATCAAACTAAATGGAGAGAAACTCCCAGCGATCCCACTGAAATCAGGAACAAGACAAGGTTGTCCACTCTCCATATCTTTTCAATATAGTTCTTGAGGTCCTAGCTAGAGCAATAAGACACCACAGGTTTCTTAAAGTTACATTATCATCTGACCATCCCAGACAGCCAGGATTCTCTGGGGAGGTGAGCAGAGCCAGGCTCCTCACAACTGCTGTTTGGGCTCCTGAAATAACCCTGCAAGGTCAGCCCATGCCTTCATTTACAGAGAGGGAAACTGCCAATCAGAGAAGGGAAATGATGTCCACTCAGGGTGGGAACAGGAACCAGAGTGTTGTAGGAGGCCGCTTGTTCATTCCCAGCTGCCCAGACCACAAATAGTCACTCAGAAACTATTAATTAAATTACTGCTTGACCAATCACTTAAGCATATTGCTAGCTAGCTCTTATATGTTTGGTTAACCCGTTTCTATTATTTTGTATTTTACCACAAGGCTTCTTACCTACCCACAAGGTTCCAGCTGGCAGCTCGCATCTTTCCCCTCTGGCGGCTCCATGGTGGCTCTCTGACTCTGCCTCCTTTCAGTTTAGTTTTCCCCGCCTTGCTCTGTTCCCTGATAGCTCTGCTGTAGGCCCAAAGAAAGCAGTTTCTTTATTAATCAGTGGTAATCACAGCATACAGAGGGGAATCCCACATCACCAGAGTCTGTCTGTCTCATTGTACAAAGCATCTTCAGGGCATGCCAGGCTCTTGTGGGATGCTGACTTTCCAAGGCACTGTGTTAAAATTTTTCTGAAACCTAGAACTTGATGCCAGGTACCGTCTACGAGAAGACAGTGATTCTCTGGCCTCAGCAAGCATCACAACCTGCCTCAGTGTCCCACGTCTAGAAGCTGCTCCATCCAGGGATCTGGGTGAGGCCACGACATCATTCCTAACATGTGTCCAGATGTGGTAGTGAGGTGTGGTTCTCTTTATGGGAAATCTGTTTGAGAAACACATGAGCAATGGAGTGAAGTAAATCAGAAATTTACAAATAAGTCTTGAGCCTCCGTCTCCATGCTGAAAACCATGTACAAGCTTCCTGTGCCCCTGGAGGGACATCTGTGAGGATCAGGATCCAGATGAGAGAGTAGCAAGACAATTACGGATCCATCCACACACATCTGCCTCATGGCATCTCACAGCCCCACGTTCATGGATTGGCTAGATGGCTGGCCAATGAGATCTTGGCAATGCACCTGTCTTCTTGCTTCCTATACACCCCCACTCCCGATCTAGGGTTACAAGTGTGTATATCACCATGCACAGCTTTTATATAGGTGCTGGGGATCTGAACATAGGCCCTCATGCTTATGTCACACACACTTTACCAACTGAGCTATCACCTCAGCCCTAGGGTGGGACTATTTTTTTTTTTTGTTGTTGTTAAAAGAAAAATTTTACATTTACTCCCCTTGTTCCCGGCCCTCCCGCTCCCCCACTACCCCACCACCCTGCCCCTGCTTCCTTAAGATGGGGCAGGATACCCTGCCCTATAGGAAGCCCAAGGCCCTCCCCCCTCCATCTCGGTCTAGGAAGATGTGCATCCATATAGAATAAGTTCCCAAAAAGCCAATACATGCAGAAGAGCTAGGTCCCGGTGCCATTATCATTGGTTTCTCAGTCAGTCCCCACTGGCAGTCACATTCAAAGGGTCCAGTTAGGTCATATGCTCATTCAGTCCTGGTCCAGCTGGATTCCATGAGCTCCCAATAGATCGAGCACACTGTCTCAGTTGGTGGGCCAGTCCCTCAAGGTCCTGACGTCCTTGCTCATCTTCTCCCTCCTTCTGCTCTTCCACTGGACCTTGGTAGCTCAGTCCCTTGTTCTGATGTGAATGTGGGTCTCTGGCTCTATCTCCATCCATCATGTGAAATTTCTATGGTGACGATTAAGATATTCCACAAAGTAACTATGGGGCAAGTTCAGTTCAGGCCCCCACTCCTCTGCTAGGGTGGGACTATTTTTAAAGACTATTTCTAGTGGTGTGGGTGAATGAGCTGATGAAAATGTCCAGGGCCTGGAAGAGCTCCCTTGGAAGGTTTACAATGACAATCTCCCTTGTATGAGGATCATTACTGACTGTACTCATTTTGTTTATCTACAATTTCTAAGGAAAGCGTCGTTACTTTTCTCTTGAATGCCTCCTCAATGGCATCACTGTGAATAGGCTTAGTGTCCTTATGCTAGTAGTGTATGAAGGAGAGACTTGAGTAGCGGGTAAACAACAGACTAGTCCCTCCCTGTTGACATTGGGTGGCTCTTTTGTTGTCAGAAATATCAAGTCCACGGAAAGACACTGGAAGAAACTAAACATGCTTCTCACATTTCCCCTACTGTCGCGAAAAGCCTATCAAGTTTATACTAATAGCAAGCAAGATGTTGTCATTTAAGCTCAACAGTTATTACCCTGGCAACCATGGGTTACGATTGCTTTTCATCCCTTTTTATGGCTCTCTTTCTAACTGTATTTTCTCAAGGTCACCATGAAAGACCAAACAAGACTGCTGGGCATAGGGGGGCTGCTGGGCATAGGGAAGGGCTAGCTGGAGGTTGGCCTCCACACCTCCATTTCCCTTGCCATCGGCCCGGTCATTCCACCTCTGGAGCACATGACTGCTATTACCCTGCAGAAATGTCTTTCTGGAAGCCCAGGGCTTCCCCAAGGGGAAAGCAGCATCAGCAGATGGGAAGCAACTGGCTCGATGTACGTGGTCAGGAAATAAACCTCAGTGTCCGGTACTTAGAAGGTCACAGAAGCAGCCCAGAATGTGGGCATGAACAAAACATGTTGTTCCCCTGGCAGAGGAGGCTTGCTCTCCAACGTGGTGGGGCCAAGTGATAGGTCATAGGAACACAGGTGATCATGTCCCAAAATGGGGGAAGAGAAATGCCTGACCCATTTCCACAGGAGAAAGAAGGACTTCCATGTTCTACATTTTGGAGAACCCAGGAAGGAGGAGCTAAAATCTCTTCCTCTATCTTAAGGTTCATTTCTCTTCAAGGCGGAGTCCCTCTGCAGCAGTCAGTGGCAGAGTCCATGAACTCTGGCCTTCTCAGGCAGGACTGCAGATCTCAGGCAAGAGAAAAACTCCTCAGGGCAATGTCGTCTTTGGGACCCAGGAAGGCGCCCCTGCATGGCTCGGCCTCAGGCTGCACTGCTGCTTGTAAACATGACACAGAGAAATTATAGACCAGAAATCTCCCCCACCCCCGCCGCCCCACCATGTTCCAAGTCTAAATGTCTCCTCCCTGGCTTTACAGCTCTTCATACATATCGCGGTGCCAAGATAACGCTAGGACTTTCTCCTCTCAGCCTTGCAATCCTGTAACGTCAGAACAAAGGCTGTGTGTGTGAAGAGAGCTGGAGAGAGACATTTTCTTTATTGTAAGCTGGGGGGGGCAGATTAAAAATTACAGAGCATAGAAAAGGTGTCTTCCTTCCAGCATTGCCCCGTGCCTGTGAGCCAGCCGGTGGTGGTGCCTCGCATGAGGAGCCTTGGGGAGGGTCTGGTTGGAAGATGCTGAGCCAGTGAATGAAGAGGGCAGGCTGGGCAGGGGGAGGGGCTGCCTGGCCAGGAGGTGGAGGTGCAGCCGGGAACTTGGAGCGTCCGCGGAAACCCAAGGAATGGTTTTTTCTCATAAACAGTAAGTGCCATTTCAGCTGACAGCCACACCCGTGACCCAGGTGCCCGCTGCTATCTCTGTGTGTCTTGCTGTTTTGGTTACAATGGAGATTACCGATGAGATGGTGGCTGCGGAGTGTGTGCGCTCAGCCATTCGGGGGATGGGTTCTCTCCCGGCGTCAGCATGCTTGTGGTGGCTGCAGTCTTCCTCTGACAAGCCAGCAGAGATGCGATTATGCTGTGCAGAAAATAAAAATATCCTGGCATTAAAAGAAAATGCTCTAAAGCAGCAGTTGGCTCTAAAATTTAGTGTGTGTACTTTCTGTGCCCTCAAATCAGGGCATGGAAATTAATAATTTTACTATGAAGATATTTAGCTCTGTAAAAAAAGATAAAATTGTGCAGGCTTGGTACAGCGTGCTTAGCAACTGACAGCTGCTCATACATAGGTTTGAGTATTTATTTTGGTCCAGATTCAGATACTTTTGATCGTTTCAGCTCTCCTTACTAATTTTTGTTACAATGTCCACATTGACGTAGGCATTGCTTAACTTACACTGATTTGAGCTTTTATAATCTAACTGTACGCTGCCTTTCCATGAGATCTATTAGTCCGTGTGCATGGATGTGAATTATTCCAGACAAATATGCTTTTGATATTTACAGCCTCGTGCATACCTAGCAAGACTCCTGCTTGCTATATGTACTTGCTATATTACCAACTCACCTTCATTTTGACCGCTCTGGAAGGAGAGCCATGTTTTTCAGTGTTACATTCTGAGCCATCTCTAGTTAAGATGAAAGAAAAAACTTTACTCGCCTTGATCACGCCCTGTTTCTCTACTCATGATTCCTGTAATAGAACCCTTCTATTCTACAGGTACTCTTAGGCATAATTCTAATTCGGTTTGGTTTTGTAAAAAAATGACTTTTGGCATGGATGGCATCTAGCAATATTGTTTTGACAATCAGTCCTAGAATTCAGCTCAGGAAACCCTATGGTTTTCTCTCCAGGGTGTATGTCCTATGTTCAGAGAAATATTACCTGCGTGACCATGGGCAAAGAGCAGAGGTGGGAGCCGCATAAACTACCTACGGGGTTGATGTCATGCAGCATCTTGCTGAGAGGCTAGTCTCTGAGGAGATTCCCTTGTTTTCTGATGTTAAGTGGAGATCTCAGTGTTTGGAGAGCCCCATTAAACAAACAAAGAGGTCAGTCCTCGGGATTAGCAAAGGACACATGCTTCCTGACCCAGGGAAGGGGACAGTTGAGTTACAGCATCCACAGGGAGCAGAACTATATAAACTCAACAATGCATCCCTTGGTTCTTGGAATTGATTGTCAGGTGAACTGGGGCTGTCGGGACTGCAGGCAGAGGTTAAACTACAGACCTAGCTAGACTCTGCCTGGGTGAAGCGCTCTCTCTCTCTCTCTCTCTCTCTCTCTCTCTCTCTCTCTCTCTCTCTCTCTCTCTCTCTCTCTCTCTCTCTCTCCTTCCCTAAGTCTACTTGTTATCAATAGGTTACAGTGCCTCTCACAGCAGAGCAGCGAGTTGCTTCGAAGGCAAAGTGTTCTGGTGTCATCTGGTCTTTAAAATAGGGCAGAGCCATCATTTGTGATGGAAAAGACACACTGGTGACTGTTGCTTCCTCACCCAGTAGGGATTCCTGAGTACATCTGAAACTGTATCGCGAAATCTAAGTTGCATCAGCTCTGTGCGACTTATGACCCATCTTTGAGTTACCATTGAATCCTCACAATGTGCATAGGACCCAAAACAAAAGCACATGGTTAAATGTATATTGAAAGAAATCTATGGAAGGGAAACATGGGCAGTGTATCTGTGCCTCCAAGCCTCTTCCCATGCTGGCTACCAGCCATAAGCCACAGCAGCTTGTGACTCCTCTACCACCATATCCTGAATCTGAATCATGTTCCCTGACAGCAACA
Source organism: Dicrostonyx torquatus (assembly GCA_028555095.1). Classification (NCBI taxonomy): domain Eukaryota; kingdom Metazoa; phylum Chordata; class Mammalia; order Rodentia; family Cricetidae; genus Dicrostonyx; species Dicrostonyx torquatus. The sequence continues at coordinate 2,569,327 of JAQHUG010000043.1, forward strand.
AAACCCGTCTTCTACCCCCGATCTATGCACATCTGTTTGTGCAAGGTATGTGACAAGCCACAGACTGCCAGAGGTTAGAATCTTGCCCCTGCTATTTAACGGCCCACATGACCGAGGCTGGTTATTTTACCCATGAGCCCTTTTTCCCCCAACTGTCCAATGGGAATGAGTGATAGTACTTGTGAGCATTTTGGGAGGATTAAACAAGTTGTTAGCATGTGAGATACAGCAGGTCGGACATATGTTAGCATATGACATAAACGTTAGCAGGTTACATAGATGTTCATTTTAGCACTATGACTTATTGATGAGTCACAAACCATTCTGATGTAGATATTTTAAAGGAACAGGCTACATGTGAAAAGGATATTATAGCTAAGTGTCCCTTTTCCTCAGATGCTCAAGAACATTGGATTTTTTTTCTATTTTGTAATATTTGCATATTTATAATGAGAACTCTTGGGAATCCATTGGTATTGCTCACACACAGCCCTAAAGTAATTCTGTATGTCTTTAGTGCACCTGTTGACGGTAGCCATCATATAAGGTCTGATGTGGGATTTTTCACTGGTAATGACATGATATAGCACCCAGAAAGTTTGGACTTTGAGCATTACAGGTTACAATGTTTAGATTAGGGATGTCCCGTCCGTATTTTATTTCCATTCTCCATTGCTCTGCCTTGAGCACTTTGTTTTGAATATCACAGTCCTTGGAGAGCCAAGCAAATTGTTCCTTTCATTCTCCAGGAGTTATGACATCCCTAACTTCTGATTGACAAAAGTAAACCTGGCCATGCCTAGGCCATTGTGTGTTAGCTCCCTGTGTATAGAAAGTAGTCTCCCCAGACCTCTTCTTGTCAAAATAAGAAAAAAAAAATGCTGTGACTCTCAGAGTGGCATGGGATTAGGTGATGGCTGGAAGCATAGTGAGCTGCCATCCTGGGAAGAGGGGAAGGGCAAGTGGGAGGCAGTAGGACGATCACTGAGCATGAGCACTGGTCTCTACCATCAGGAAGTTCTCATGGCCAGGCCTCTTCTCCAGCCAGAGATTTTTAGGAGGTCAGCCCCCTCATAACTGTGTGGACAGCTTCTGGGCTTTGCACAGTCAGGGTGGTAAGATGAAGTAAGACGGGCGCAATGGTAAACCACAGGAATGAAGGCAGGATCTAGGTTACAGCCGTATCCAGGCCTGGCCCGGATTCGGTTACTTCCTTTTCAATAAGTCATCTCGTGGCTTTGAAGGAAACTATGTCTGCTGCAGGTGTGCAGTTTGGAATATGTACCTCCTTGAAAATGATCATTCCTGGGCCAATGTCCTCATCAGAGATTGTCCCAAATGGCCTTCACATATATCTCCTGCCTTCCTCCCAGCTAACCCAGTGAAGGAAGGCTAACAAAGCCAGAGTTCAAACCTAAGCCCTTGCAGACTACACGGCCTGCCTTCAAGCCTCCCTGTCTCATGGTACAAAGAATAAAACACCCGGGAAAGAATGTGGCGAAGTCCAGGGCCAGCTGGCTACAGTGTTACAGCATCCCATGTCCTGGTCAGCATCAGAAGAGTTAATGTTGCCGAACATCTACTATATTCCAGTGGCTATCTGTTGCCTTGGTCCCACCTTAACAAACGTGGTCTGCTCGACTCCCGTGCTCTGGTCTTATCCTTATTGCTGAGGTTTGAGAGACCTCAGAGGCTTGAAGTAGAGGGGCTGGGGTGAAAAGGATTCCCCTAGAAACATACAAGTCACTGCTAACAGCTAGAACCGGAAGGCAGTCCTCAGGGTTGTCTTGGTTGATGGTGAGATAGAAACGTACTGATTCTTTGGTCCATTTAAACATAGCCTGGAGGTAGGGAATGTAGCTCAGTTGGTAGAGTGCTTGCCCAGAATGCATTAAGCCCTGGGCTCTATCCCCAACACAATATAAACCAGTGTGATCCTGTATGGATGTAATCCAGGTACTACAGAGCTGGAGGCAGAAGGATCAGAAGTTCAAGATCGTCCTTGTCAACACAGAAAGACAGACCCAAGGCCAGCCTGAGCTACAAAAGACCCTATATGAAAATAAAGCAGCATGTGGGGAACGTGACTGTTCGTGTTTATTCATTGGACAAATATTTATTGACAGCCCTGTCCACAGCACATGAGAGGTAGCACCCCTCTCTCCTGAAGAGTGGAGAGTGCCTCACAGTGTTAGCTTGCTCTGGTGCTCCAGGAGCATGGGGGCAGGGTTGGGGTGGGGTATGGAAGAAGCCAGGAACAGCTTTTGGTGAGAGGCCAAGGGGCCATTCACATTGCTTGAGGTGTTAAACCGATTATGAGATTAAACTGGTTTGTCAAGGTAGAGAGCCGGACTGTTGAAAGATTCCCAGCGTGAATCAGGACTTGGCTTCAGAAATGGAACCAAAGGTGGGGAGGAGGGCATGGAAGCCAGAAGGAAGTTGTTCAGTTGAGTAAAAGTTGACGGTGCGCAGGCAGTGTGTTTCCTGTGAGTTGAGGTCAGCATCTCAGTTTCTCTTTCCATTGCCATCAGCGTGGGGTGCAGCTCTGGCGGCATCTTCAGACCTGAGGATTGGTAAGTAGGGACTTTGAACTGTAAACCATTGCTTAAGTCTCTGGGATTCATCCAAAAAACCTCCAGATCCGCAGTGCAAGCCCTCACCCATTTAGGGCTTTCATGAAAGCGGCTGATGGAAGCATTGTATTTCCGTCTCCGTGTGAAGAATGAATGCCAGCCAGGCGAGGTGGCACGCACCTATAAGCCCAGCATTCAGGAGGCAGAGGCAGGATGATCTGTTAGTGCCAGGACAGTGTGAGTTATATAGTGAGACCCTGCCTCACACCAACAAAGATGGTTTTTGCTTCGGTAGCTCTTTGCCTTATGTTAACTCGAAGCTCCAGCATGCGCAAGCTACCTGTGTTCTCTCAAACCTGTTGCACGCCAAGTCAAGACTGGAAGGAAACTGAGGCAGATTGCCAGAGAGGCAGCAAGCAGATCTGTGCTTGAGTGGCTTCTCTCTTTCTGACTCAGAGATGCCCAAGAACAAGCCCGCAAGGCAGCCTCATTGGAACACCCACCCTAACACTGAAGTGGTAGGGTTGCCTTGTGTTCTGTCCTTGTCCAGGAAGGGCCACTGACTGCTGTCACTGGAGCGAAGTATTCAGAGTAGGTATTTGGGAGAGGGGAAAATGACAACTTCCCGATGGTCTGGAATGCCAGGGAGTGGTCAGGGTATCAGGAGGAGGCCATGTGGGTCTGACAGGACTCTTGGCTAGACTGAGTCCCTGTGAAGCATCATCCCAACCAGCAGTGTTGCAGAGTCGCCTGCTCTGTGAATGTGCAAACCTGGGGAAGTTAAAAGTTGTTCCTGCTATGAAATTAAAGCGGTACAGATTCCCAGCTGCTCACCGGCATCCGTCCTGACCCTTGCTTCCCGCTGCTGCTAACTGGGTCTCTCTTCCGTTGCGCTTAGGGTGAAGAAGCTGAAGGAGACATTTGCTTTCATTCAGCAGTTAGACAAAAACATGAGCAACCTTCGCACCTGGTTGGCGCGAATCGAGTCTGAGCTCTCCAAGCCCGTGGTTTACGATGTCTGCGATGACCATGAGATCCAGAAGAGGCTTGCTGAGCAACAGGTGAGTGATGGGAAGGAGTACCAGGAGGAGAGGTGGCGCGGGAGGCCAAGGCAGGCCTGCCCTCCTGTCTTTCACCTGTCCACGTCTCTGCCCTATGTGTGAGGCGTCGGTCTCTGAATGCCTCCTTCTCCTTCACATAGCTCATTGTGCAAACAATGCTGAAGAAGATGCAGACCTTAATTACAATGCTCCATGAGGTTTTATCTTTGTTTTCATTATGTATAACATAGCTTTGAAAGGGAATGAGTTAGGGGTACAATTCCTTTTCAGATTGAGATAGTTAAGTGTCCCCAGACTGATTTCAGACTCTCAGCCTTCTTCTTTATCATACTGACTTCAACTTAATAGACCTGCAAAGAGAGAACCTTGATTGAGGAATTGCCTCCACAAAATAGTCTCTGGGACCTTCCACATACACACCCCCTCCAGGATCTTCTTGCTGGCCTGGAACTTACTATGGACCCTCAAACTCAGGAGCTCTATCAGCCTCTTCCTCCTGAGTACTGGGATTGAGGGTGTGGGCCTGAGACATTTTTTTTTAATTGCTCATTGATATAGTAGGGCCCAGCCTACTGTGGGCAGTACCATCCTTAAGCAAATGGGCCCAAGCTACCTACGAAAGGTAGCCAAGCAAGCTAGGGGAAGGAGATGGTAAGCAACACTCCTCCATGGCCTCTCCTTCAGTTCCTGCCTCCAGGTTTCTGCCTTGAGTTCCTGCTTTGGCTTCTACCAATCCTGACTTATACCCTGTATGGCAAATAAGAAGCCTTCTCCTCCCAAGCTGCTTTTGGTCAGGGTTGTGTCACAGCAACAGAGAAACAAACAAGGGCAGCTACTGTAGCTATAGCCATGCGCCATCATGTCATACCTGCATACCCTCTCCAACCCCTCTCTCCGAGGAGTCAGCCAGTGCCTGTCACATGCTAGGCAAGTGCTCAATCAGACCAGAAGGACACACCCCAGTGACAGTGTCTCATATTACCCAGGCTAGATAGCTGAGGGTGACCTTGAGCTTCTGGTCCTTCTGCTGTGTGCTGAGGTGTACAGGTGTGTGCCACCATCCCTTTCTCAGAAGATGCCCTATAATGATAAATTATCTTGAGTCAGTTCTTTTATTATTTTAGAACTTTTTGTTGTTGTTACTGTTGTTTGTTTTTCAAGACAGTGTTTCTCTGTATAGTGCTGGCTGTCCTGGAACTTACTGTGCAGACCAGGCTGCCTGCCTCTGCCTCCCAAGTGCAGGACTTAAAGGCATGCATTGCCGCCACCACCCAGCCTTTTAACTGTTTAAAAATTAAAAATTTTTTTGCTACCTTAAATAGAATGAACATTTGTCCTTTCACTAACTCTGCCACTTTTAAGTGGGTATTACATTGGCCACACCCAGATAAGCAGGGGTATGTGCTATTTATTCTAAGGTCACATGATTGACTGATTGAATTCTCCTTTACCCTGTGTCTTAGTCACGGTTCTGTGACAGTGAAGAGACACCACAACCAAGGCAACTCTTATTAAAGAAAGCATTTCCTTGGGGTCTTGCTTACAGTTTCAGAGACTAAGTCCACTATCATATTGGCAGAGAGCATGGCAGCAGGAAAACCCGGTGCTAGAGAGGTAGCTTAGAGTTATATCCTGTTCCGTAGGCAGAGAGAGAATATGACAATATGAATGTGTGTCTGGATCTGACATGTTTTTGAAACCTCAAAGCCCACCCCCCAGTGACACACTTCCTCCTACGAGGGGGATAGCTCCTAATCCTTCTAATCCTTTCAAATAGTGTCATTTTACTCGTGACTAAACATTCAAATATATAAGCCTATGGGGCCATTCTCTTTCAAACCACCATACCATGTAACCTAATGCAGTTTCAGGTTCTGGGATTAGGATTTTGGCATTCTTGAGGGCAGAAAAAGTTTCATTCCACCTACTGCTGATGCACTGAGGCAATTGTGGTTGCGCTGAAAAGAATATTGCCATGCGTCTGTTACTCTAAGTCCAGAAACACTGGAGACAGAATACTACTCCAAGGAAGAATGGGTAGGCCATGTTTTCATCCAAAATAAGTACCATAGGTTGTTTGGCTGCTTCTAAAAATAAGACCTAACAAGTTGAGATCACTTACTGCTGCCTTCTCAAAAATCCTTGGGGAGCTGGGAGAGGAAGGGTTAGGGCCAATGGTTCTCAGCCTGTGGGTCTCAACCCATTTGGGAGTCACATATCAGATATCCTGCATATCAGATATTTACATTACAATTCATAGCAGTAACATAATTATGAAGTAGCAACAAAGTAATTTTATGGTTAGGGGTCATCACAATGTGAGGACCTGCACTAAAGGGTCGCAGCATTAGGAAGGTTGAGAACCACTGGGTTAGGCCCCCTGAGTCTTTTCATGTACTCCTCTCCATGATTGATGCTAAGATTGATGCTACTTCAGAATGAAAACACAGTGGAGACTTTGGAGTTCTTCAGTCATGAACCCACTTCCATTGAGTCCCCAGCATTTCTCCTGGGTTTTTTGTTTTGTTTTTGTTTTGTTTTGTTTTTGGCTTCTTGGTTCGATGTGGGTTGTCCCTCGTTGGCTAAGGGAATGACTGGTTTCCTTGCATTCTTTGACTCCCAGTAGCCTCTTACCCTCTGTGTCATTCCAAACTCCCAAAGCATCACCATCGCTAGCTCAGCCTGCTGCCTGACTGTGTGTCCCTGAAGCCTCTCCTTATATCCTGCAACTGGCTGAGCAGTGGTGGTGCAAACCTTTAATTCCAGCTCTCGGGAGGCAAAGGTAGGCGGATCTCTGTGAGTTCAAGGCCAGCATGGGTCTACAAAGCAAGGTCCAGGACAGACAGAGCTATTACACAAAGAAACCCTGTCTCGGAGGAAAAGGATTCAGAGCCCTGAGTTCCCCAATCAGGCAGAAAATCAAAATGGACAAAAGCCTCTTTCCAGAACTTTCCTTTCACGTTCGTTTATGCTGTTTCATTAGTGACAGGATTATTGTTGTTGTTGCAAAATGTCACTGGTCCAGCACTGACATGGGTTTCACTTTAGGATGCAGTCCACTTTTTTAATGCAAGGTAACTCATTCATACTATATCATCACTCAGCTATTCTGTGGTGTTTCAAAGAAGATGATGTGGACTCTTTAGATGGAGGTTATTGTTTTAAAAATACCCAAATGTTTTTAAAGTACCTTTTAAAAAAACCCCAGTGGCGACGGTCTTTTATAAATGACTTCAGAACTCATTCCACGTTCTGTTCTCTTCAGCCACTATTAATTTTACGCTACTAATCCAGCTTGTGCTGAATAAAGTGGCTGAAGAAAACAGAGATGGCTCAGTTGTTAAGAACACTGGTTGCTCTTCCAGAGGACCCGGGTTCTATTCCCAGCACCCACATGGTGGCATTTGACCATCTGTAACTACAGTTTGGGGAATCCAATTCCTTCTTCTGGCCACTGTAGGCATCAGGCACACTCAGAGTACACATTCATGGGACATGGAGGCAAAACACCCATATTTATAAAACCTTTTAACTTAGATATTAAATTTAATGATAATGTAAGATCATTGAAATGACTCTTAACGTACATGATGTTCATGTTTACCTCTGGGCTAGGGTTTCTCTGCACCTTTCCAAGTTCTCCTAGCCAACTAAAACCAGGTTACATCCTGGGCATTTTCTGATTAAGAGTTTCCCTGTGCTCATTCAGTACCTCTCTCTGGAGTGCTGATTTATTGCTTTCGTTGCTACAAAGAGCATGCATCAATGCCAGTAAGTTTCCAAAAGGCTAGCTATAATAATTCTTGAAGCTGGAGTTCTACTTAAATGCAATCACTAAAGCCAGCCTCAGGATTGACCCTGCAGCGACTCCTGACACCATAGTACCTCAGGCCTTCTCTCCCTGACTACAAAACTTAAGAATTCCACCTGCACATCTTCCCTCACAGGACCAAGCAGGAGTACATTTCTGCAAATAAATACATGGTGTCTTCACTCCGGACCCGAGCTAGGGACTGACTGCCTGGTTGAGAATTGAGATGCACGCTAGCGTTCTCATTGTTCATCCTGAACACAGGATGCTCAGGCTTAACATTTACCAGAAGAGATGTAGGAAAATTCTCAGCCCATCCAATATACAGCAGTCATAATATTCAGTGACCTGGAAAGACCCTTAGCTGCCACTCTGTGGGCAGTGACCACTGCTAACAAAATAATATTCTTGTAAAATACACATTTTCAGAAATAAGACACATTAACGAAACAATTAAAATAGAACTGAACTTTGTCTTTGCTACTTCATGGTGTAGTTTAGATACCAGGATTGATGGGGGCCATCTCACATCGCTTGTCACAGAATCTAGAAGCTAGGGAACACTTTTCAGCCCACCCCACATCCACAGTACCTAGGGTGGGATGGATTCTCAGTCTCTTGATGATAGAAAAAGCCGTGTTTATTTTAGAGAAATTTCCCAGACTTGGCATGTTGGTGCATGCCTGTCAATGTAGCACTTGACCTGGGTAGAGGTGGGGTAGAGATAGAAGGGTCAGAAGTGCAAGGCAATCTTGGGCTGTATTTTAAAAAAGGGGCAAAGAGCAGAAACTGATGACCCACCTCTTTTCTCTATGGCCATGAACTGTCTCTTTATATGTATTCTTTTTATCCAATCAAGGAAGTACCATCACTATGGTAACAGGCAAGACTCCAGAGGCCTTCCTCTCCCCACCCAAGCCAAAGCCTCAGCTGTACCCCATGGGTTAGAAGCCTCAACATTCTCCCTTGGGCTCCATGAAGTCCACATTCAAATGGGCTCATGAGGTGGCCGTCCACTCCTGTGCCTGCAGCTGCTGGGAGTGTGTAGGGTCACCATAAAAGTCTTTATAGATGTGAGAGTCATGTGACCCATCAAAGGTCAAATTCCATCGCTTTAGTTTGAGTTCCTGCTAACCAGACTGTTTGCCAAAGAACACCCTCCCCAAATCGAGTCTTTACTGGGTACACCTGGAGTTGGGTGGTTTGAGCCCCATGCATCCCCAAAGCTGCCAGGCAGTAGCATCTCAGAGCCAGCAGTACCATCTGTCAGTGTGTGGTGGGCACCCCCACCCCTCCCAGGACAGTAATGCAGTGCATCAGTGCTGACAGTTGCCAATATATATGTAGGTTGGTCAGGTTTCCACACACGGGGCCATATGAAGACAACAGGCTCTGTGTGTTTGAATCCCACGTCACCTATGACCCTCTGGCTAGGGCGTGGGGAGGGAAGGACGGGCAGGGATCCTTTGATGCCAATCCTTTCTCCACTGCCACCACCTCAAGTGCTTTCGTGCTATCTTGTGATTGCAGGACCTGCAGCGAGATATCGAACAGCACAGCGCGGGGGTAGAGTCTGTGTTCAATATCTGTGATGTTCTATTGCATGACTCTGACGCCTGTGCCAATGAAACGGAGTGTGACTCAATCCAGCAGACCACCAGGAGCCTGGACAGGCGCTGGAGGAACATTTGTGCCATGTCAATGGAGCGGCGCATGAAGTAAGCAGCCATTTGGACTTGAACATTGTAACCGTGGCCAGCCTTTCACCTCACAACCACGGGACCGATGCTCTGTCCAGGTCACTTAGACATACACCAAGAAATAGCCCAGTCAGCCGAGTATTTCCCTAGCATGGTGAGGCTCTGAGTTCAGTCCCCAGCACAGCATAAACAGGGAACGATAGTATGTGCCTATCATCCTAGTCCTTAGGAGGTGGAGGCAGAAGGATGGAGAGTTCAGGGCCAGCCTGGGCTACAAGAGACCCTGTCTTTAAAAAAAAAGAAAGAAAGAAAGAAAAAAAAAGGGAAAGAAAAGCCAAGAATTAGCAAAGAAGGCCTAGTAGTGTAAGCAAGGATATCACTGAAGGAAAAAAACCTAATCATGGTACTGCCTTTCTCCAGAGCACAGCAGGCAGCCACCCCCAACTCTTGCCCAAGCCATGGAATTAAGATTTCTGAGGTTCCTGGGGTCCTCAGGAGAATTAAGTTTAGTCCGAGAGCAAACATCCTTAGGTATTTCCTGGAAAGGGGTGTCTCCCTAAACAGTTCAAGTAAAAGACTGGGAATGGGCCATCAAGGGACACTCAGCTCCAAAACAAATAGACCGTACTGAGTGGACACGGGCAGTCGTGCTAACTAACCTCCTGTTCTCCACTCCTGTCAGAATCGAGGAGACCTGGCGGTTGTGGCAAAAGTTCTTGGATGACTATTCCCGCTTCGAGGACTGGCTCAAGTCTGCCGAGAGGACCGCGGCCTGTCCAAATTCCTCCGAGGTGCTGTATACAAATGCCAAAGAGGAGCTGAAGAAGTTTGAGGTGAGCCTTTCCCGTCCCCATCTCCTACTGTGAGCCAAGATCGTTGTACCTCAGAGGCTGCTACATGGTTTTGGGTGGCCAGAGGCTCCCAACACTGTCACAGTCCTCAGCCTGCCAAAGCTGCTGAGTCAGCTTTGATGGAAATGTCCCTGTGTGTCAGTGCCCATGCTCACAGACCCTCACAGACCTGGGATATAGTACTCTGCTGCCCTTGCTGCCCGGGCAACGGCCATGCAAAGCAAGCCACTTGGGGGTTGGCAAAGCGGGGTCCCAACCTTTTGCCTCTCCAGCGCTGACCTCCACTTCATGCTACAGGCCTTTCAGCGGCAGATTCATGAAAGACTGACCCAGCTGGAGCTCATCAACAAACAGTACCGGCGGCTGGCTAGGGAGAACCGCACCGACACAGCCAGCAAACTGAAGCAGATGGTGCACGAGGGTAACCAGCGTTGGGACAACCTGCAGAAGCGGGTCACGGCCATCCTGCGAAGACTCAGGGTAACCTGCCTAGCGACCCAGGGGGAGCTGTTGGTGGACAGGCAGGGAGAAGTGGCGTGTGATAGGCTGTGGCAGGCTGGCAACACAGCAGCAGGTAGATTTCACCACAAGCCTAAGTTATCTTAACATTTTTCCCACGCAGAGGCATCCCTGGTTTCTAAAAAGGGGTTTGCATAGGTTGTCCTTGTGTGATCTGTGTTACCAAACACATCTGTCTTTACAACGGCTGTAATCCGATGGTATAGGTATTTGGCACATGGGCCTGAGGCATTGCTGTTCTGGGTCAGCGAAAGCACAAACACACCACCTCTACAAGAGCTTCCTCTACCTGTTTGTTGACGGAGTTTTCTGTCCTGCCTGGTTCCCGCAATCGTTAAGCCCCAAAGAAATCACACAGAGGTCTACATTAGTTATAAACTGATTGGCCCAGTAGCTCAGGCTTCTTATTAACTCTTATAACTTATATCAGCCCATTATTCTTATCTGTGTTTGCCATGTGCCCCAGTATCTTATCTGGCAAGGCAGTCACATCTTGCTTCTTCTGTGGCTGGGTCAGGACTGAGCACCAAGCTTTCCTCTTCCCAGAATTCTCCTGTTCTCATTAACCCACCTCTATTTCCTGTCTGGTTGTCCCTATACTTTCTGCCTGGCTCCTGGCCAATCAGTGTTTATTTAAAATATAACTGTCAGAATACAGACCATTGTCCCACACCACCTGTTTTTATTTATGTCAGAAGTACAGATAAAGCACAGAGTGTCTGTGCCCAATCTGTTGTGTGAGGCATTGGGACAGTGACTGTCCAGGAGTTAGAGCACATTGAATAACCTCAAAGCAGTCTAGGAAGATGAGAACTTAGGCTTTTAATTTTAATTTATTTATTTTTGACCCTCTTAGAAGGTCATTGGCAGGTCGTCTGATAGTCTAGGCAATCTCTCTGCATTAATCTATTTCCTGCTGATTTGGGCTGTTATTAAACTTTTACTTGGCCCTAAATGCCACATTTTTCTGGAAATAGCTGCCTGACTCTTAGAAAGTGGTAACCGGGGAGGTCTTGCTCATTGGAGAGAGTGAATCTGTTTCACATGTTCAGAATTATAGAAGAGAAAATGGGCACTCAGACCTAAGCTTAGTCACTGTTCTTTTGTGTTAAAAGACCGAACCTCACCATGTAGTCCAGACTGGCTTAGAACTCATAATCCTCCTGCCTCTGCCTCCTGGCTACTAGGATTACAAGTGTGTGCCATCATTCCCGGCTTGATGACCACCTTTCTAAGTTGAAGTTGCTCATTCTTCCTTCATGGTAAAGCCACTGCAGACTAATAAGAAAAGCCCCTGGGCAATCTAAGCTGCCCTCCAAGGTTCCCTCCATAGATGGGGAAATTCACTGATTTAGACAAGAAAAATTCAGAATTTCAAATTCCTGAAAGGACCAAAGAGAATACGCTGCACATTACCCAAGCCCTCTTGCATTCCCTGATGTGGAAGCCCAGGTCCAGAATGTGTGTGGGGGGTGCCACACAGTCAAGGAAAGACCCCAGGCTCAGATGCAGTGTCTGAAGCTGCTGGAATAGTGCAGAGATGGGGCTCTGGCTGAGAGTTCTGAGCACACTTTCCTGGGAGCCAAATCTGACCGTGCCATGCACACACGGCTTTTCTTCCTTTCACAGTATTTCACCAACCAAAGGGAAGAGTTTGAGGGCACCAGGGAGAGCATTCTGGTATGGCTCACAGAGATGGACCTGCAGCTGACCAACGTGGAGCACTTCTCAGAGAGTGACGCCGAGGACAAGATGCGCCAGCTGAATGTAAGTGCAGCTTCCTCAGCATCTCGTGAAAAGGCTTTTCTGCAGAAGAGCACTGGCCAAGCGCACATTTGAGCTGGTACTCAGAATGTTCCAGAATTCTCTACGCAACAGGCTACATTCTACTTGTATATTTATATTGCTTATAGGCCGGGACACTGGGTGCTTTAACTAAGGGCTCATTCTGAGGAGAATGTTCACTTCAGGTTCCAAACTGAACTTCTTAAAGTTGTCATTTCTCCGGTACTTGAGTCCATGCAGGGCCAGCGAGTCTGGAAGTTTTATTTTGTGTGTATGTTTGTTTGTTTCAAGGCAGAATCTTGCTATGTAGCCCAGGGCAGCCTTGAACTCAGTTTTCCCTCACAGTTGTTCCCTCTTCAGTTAGAAAATATCAACAAGTGAAAACCCATTGCCCCTTACTATAACAGGCACTAATTATTCTTATTACTGTGCCCACCAAGGCAGGTGGTTTATATGGGGAAATACTCTGTTCCCACCAAGTGTCAAGAAGATAAATTCTCTCCTCCATACCCCATAATGATGAATATCTCTCTGGGTTAACTTTAGAATTTTTTTTAATTGAAAAAAGTATAGAATTGTTTTGAATTGTTAGATTAACACTGTCAGTTCCTTAAAAGCAGATGCCATGGTCCCAGGTACAAAACGGAAAGGGGAAAGGGACCATAATGACATCTAATGCTTTTCCCCCATAATCCTGTCATGTGAAATTGACACTAGACACACCAGGACAGATTGTCCCTTGAAAGTCCTATCTTATCTCCCTAACAGGGCTTCCAACAGGAGATCACACTAAACACCAACAAGATCGACCAGCTCATCGTGTTTGGGGAGCAGCTCATCCAGAAGAGTGAGCCCCTGGATGCTGTGCTGATCGAAGACGAGCTGGAGGAGCTGCACCGCTACTGTCAGGAGGTGTTCGGCAGAGTATCCCGCTTCCATCGGCGACTGACCTCCCACGCCCCGGTAAGGGTGACCCACCGACCAGGGCTCCCAGCTGCCTAGTCAGCACATTGTGCTGGATGTTTGAAGAGTCAGGAAGGTTACCTTATACCAGACCCATGATTTACTTCTTGCATTTAAAAGGAAGGGCTTCATTGGATCATGGTCCAGGGGATGGAAGCAGCTCCTTTCTTCCCTGGAGCGCTCCCCATCCAGTCATGGTGGATTTGGCAGTGTGCTAGTTTTATGCTGAATCTTTCTTGCCCCCTCTCTACCATCTTAATGTGAATCTAATGGCTGTGAAGTTAATGTTTTAAGGGTTTTGTTTTGTTTTGTTTTCTTAGATTGTTTTTCGTTATTTATGTGAGTTTGCACACATGAGTGCAGGTGCCCCTGTGTTGTTTGATTAAACTTTGCCTGGGGAAATACAGCACACACATCTACTTACCCCACATAGGGAGCCCACAGTACAGATACCACCAGAGTCCAACCTAGTGAACCAATGGGTTTTATCAGGGTTGCTTACAGGAATATGGGTGAAGGGTTTTACTTACAGGAGCAGAAGTGACTCAAAAACAGCAGCGTCACCAAAGCCCAGCCCATCATGGGTGACAGCTCACAAACGCTGGGAACCTGGAGCACATCACACAGTCTGCAGGCACTCAGCAGGTTGGAGAGTGGCCTTTCCAAGTGCCTCAGTTGGTCTAAACTTCTTCCAGGCAGCTCAGCTGGTTCCCGCTTCTTCCAAGCAGC
>JAQHUG010000043.1:2586036-2604833 GCA_028555095.1 Dicrostonyx torquatus
CTTGGCCGTAGCTTAGGCTTGTTTCTAACTAGCTCTTATACCTTAAACTAATCCCATAGATTGTTTCCTCATCTCCACTATGTCCATCCTGGTTATTTCCCATCTGTCTGGCAACTCCGCCTCTCCTCTTCTCCTGAGACCTCTCTGTCCCCAGAAGTCCTGCCTAACCTTGTCCTGCCTCACTATTGGCCATCCAGCTCTTTATTAAACCAATCACAGTGACACATCATAACCCAGTGTAAAGGAATATTCCATAATATTCCAACTAGCTTGCTGCTGTGTACACCAGACTAAGCCGTATAGGTCAAGCTGGCAAATGAGTATCCAGGAATTCTGCCTCCAGTAGGAGCACGGGGATTTGAGTCCCAGTCTCAGAATACTATGTCCTGTCTTCCCTTGGGTTCAAAGGATTCCATAGGTCTTCACACATGTGTGATAATGGCTTTTCCTCTGAGCCCTCTTCCCTAGTCCACCCTCGGCTCCCTCTAAAGTACTTAAATGTTAATGCCAGCTGTTTTCAGAATTGCTAGACAGGCCGACTCCCAAAGCTCTTTACAGTGGCAGTAGCCTTTGAACCAGCTCATCCTAAAACCAGGGCCCTCTCATTTAGAGCCTAGAAGATGAAAAGGAAGCCTCTGAGAATGAGACGGACATAGAAGACCCAAGAGAGATCCAGGCTGACTCTTGGCGTAAGAGGAGAGAGATGGAGGAGCCTCCATCTTCCCAGTCACTGTGCCACCTTGTGCCCCCGGCTCTGGGACATGAGCGGTCTGGCTGTGAGACCCCCGTCAGTGTGGACTCGATCCCGCTGGAGTGGGATCACACAGGTGATGTGGGGGGATCTTCTTCTCATGAAGACGACGAGGAGGGTCCGTTCTACAGCGCACTATCAGGTAAAGGCAGTTACCCAAGGCCTGTAAACTTGACCCGTTTGTATCTCTAACACCCTTGCAGCACAGTGATTTCTCAGTGATCCAGAGTCCAGATTGTGGCCGGTGCAGGCTTGTGGCTTTCTGGCTTCTGCCCTGCCCACCTTTTGCTTCACCTGAGAATGAGCTCACTCCTTTTAAAGGCAGAATGAGATTCATCTTCTGATGTTTTTCTAGCCAATGGGAGACTCACCAGTTGATTTTTCTATGCTGTTAATTATTATTAGTTGAATAAATGTGGCCCTTTTTGCCATGTGTGCCCCTAACACACCATTGCCATGAACAGGACTTGACTGGGGAAAACCAGTCTTTCTAGTTTCGAAAATCCTTTTGCTAGAAAAGCTGGCAATGTACCTGCTATGTTGACTTACTGCCTAGGCTTTACTCCGCTGGCACTTCCGGTGAGGACAATGACATTATTCTTTTTCAGATATAGAAATCCCTGAAAATCCTGAGGCATATCTTAAAATGACCACAAAATCTTTGAAAGCATCTTCTGGTAGGCCCCTGCCCGTGCATGTGTCTCAACATGGCCACATTCCATGGCACACACTGCATCCTAAACCTCGCTCCCGCGTCATGTCTGACCTGTGCCTTCTGTGGACACCATGCGCCTCGGTCCTTGTGTCATGGTGTATTTACACTGCTGTACTCACCCATACTGCGTGCTCCTTCCAAGATCCCACGCCATATCAGAGTGGTCTCTACCCCCCACCCACCCACCTCTAGGCTGGCAGAAGGAATTTTTGTCCTGATTCCTTTTGTTACATTTTTCCTCCACCTAAGTGGAGTCCCTCGGCATAGGCCAAGCTTTCTTCATGGTGGCTTGGTTTCAAACTACTTCCTCGCTTCTGGTGATTTCCTGAGATGCGTGGCTGGGGTTAGAAAGGACCGCTGCCTTTGCCACAGCAGAAGAAACCTCGCCTTGATTTGCAGCTCTGGTCCTACGCCCAACCCTTTCCCCATCTCTAGTGGTAGTAGAGAGCTGTCAGTGGCTGTCGGGTCAGTCACCCTTGTCCTCCCTCCTCAGAGGCCTTCTAGCCTCTTGGCCCCCAGACCTGGCCTTCCTGCCCAGGGTCCCCGCCAGACTAGACACCAGCGCCACCCAGAACGCCACTCATCATTTCCTGCAGCAAATCATATGTCCGTTGTGCTCCGCTGTGGTCCCATCTCGTGAAGGTGCAATGTCGCTCAGTTGCATGACTCATTTCATGTCCTTCCAAGATGTACTGACATTTTGCAAACATGCATGCTTTGCAAGAAAAGCTGCGGAACTCATTTTGATACTATAACCTGATGCCATGTCACCTGTGACCATGTTTATGTCACTAAATAGGAATCCTTTGGTTGGAGAGTAGACCCTAACTAATGTGAACTTTGTTTCAGGTAAATCCATTTCTGAGGGCCACACATGGCATGTTCCTGACAGCCCTTCCCATCCCAAGCATCACTACAAACCAGTGGAAGATGACAGGACTATGGCACTAGTCCCCTCAGATGCCAGCACCCCTTACAAACCAGCCTATGTAAGTCTGAACCCATTGGGAATATAACCCAGAGACAGGTGTGCACTTCCGATCTCATTTTTGAGCTGTCTTGCTTGCAGTGGTGGGATTTCTTCTGAGGGGACTTCAGGAAGGGGATGTCGGTGATAGAACTTGCCTCGCTTGTCCTAAGTTCGGCTTCTAGCACCCAAGGAACAAAGAAAGCCCTTTGCTGAGGTCCCCATACTTCATTAGAACCCAGAAAATGGACTGGCTTGAAGGTTTCCAGCCCCCAAATCTGTTTGTGCTGAGTGACCCGGTGAGAGAACTATTTCCCTTAGAGGCAATTATCTGTATAAATAACAGAGTCTCCCCAAGCTGTCTCTTGGCTCTCAAATCCTTGCTGTATTTGCTTTCTGACTGCACATCAGAAAACAAAAAAGGGGCTTCATTATCTGAAGTGGCGGTGCTGACGGTGTAGATTTGGTTCCCCAGTCATGACAGTGGGGCATACAGCACTCTGTAAGCCTTCCCAGCTGACAGTAGACCTGCTTCATACAGTAGGATTGAAGTGTGTACAGGGAAGAAGCCCTTGGAGTGGTGGTCCTTATTAATACAGTATTGGGGTGCTTTTTTGGTTTTTTTTTTGGGGGGGGTTCGAGACAGGGTTTCTCTGTAGCTTTGGAGCCTGTCCTGGAATTAGCTCTTGTAGACCAGGCTGGTCTCGAACTCATAGAAATCCGCCTGCCTCTGCCTCCCGAGTGCTGGGATTAAAGGCATGCGCCACCACCTCCCGGCAAGTATTGGGGTGCTTTTTATACCAATGTGCCTGCGCCTCTTAGTTGCATGAATTCCTGGTGTGGCAGCAGCAGTTGGCCATAGATCCTTGTTAGTCCAGAGCATTAATGATGAGGGATTGATTAACTGGGTTAAAATGCTGATTGCATTTTAGTGCCACAAACATCTTCAGGGAAGCCAACAGCAGTGGAGGTGGAGGACCAAGGGGTTTAGCCAAAGTGCCCTCTGCGTCTAGGGGGTGACTGTTACCAAGGAACTGGAGACACTTCTGCCTTCAACGGGTCAAATCTGATACAGACTCGGCTGAATCAGAGCTCCTCCTCTTGCCTAGCAGACAGCTTCCACTTCTCCTGTCTCCACCTATGTTACAGCCTTAGATGGGGAAGGAGACCCCACCCAGCCCCAGGACCTCTCCCTACCCTGTGCTTCAGCTTCTCCCAGGCATTAGGCCTGTGTTCCTCGTCTGGCCAGTTTCAGCAGCTCGGCTTTCTACTTGTTGAGAAGCCACGTGTGTTGCCAGAGGTCGGAAGTCTCCTTTTCCCCATCCCACACAAAGAGGCCATGTAGACAATGATCCCGACAAAGCCCAGCTTTTCTAAAAGGGATCTGTTTATTTTTGGAAAGGCCTGACATCATAGGCCACTCAGCTCTGTGGGAGCAGAAGAGTCACTGTGTGCATTGAAGAACGGATGATTGATAATGAATGACCCAGGGACGTGGAAGAGCCTGTGTTTCCCATTCACAACGAGGAAAATGCCAAACACCTCAGCCGGTGACGTGGAGGGGTAGGGAGAGTTTGTGGAGCACTGTGAGGGTGTAAAAGTGCCCACACAAGAGCTGTCTCACAAGATCCGGGATCACCTTGACTCTGTGTGGAGACCCTTAGGAAGGATGCAGACTAAACCGGCCGTTTTACCCCGTCACTGACATACCATCCGCTCCGTGGGCTGTTGTTGCCAAGGCCGGCTTTCTGCCCTCAGCTCTGCTGGCTTACAGATCTTGCCATGTGCAAGGATGCGTCTGTCATTATCAGTCACCTTTCAGTGGAAAGGGTCCCATGTCTTTACTTCTTTACTGTTTCCATGAACCCAGGTGTTCCTTAGCCCCCTTTTTGATTTTATAGATATAGAAACCTAAAAATCGGTTCGTTCCAGGTAAAGTTGCTATTACGTCAAGGCACTGATGATGGCAAAGAAGGCCCAAGAGGCTCAAAGGGCAGTCCCCAGCAGGAAGGTGAACAGCTGGACGCTCTAACGGGACAGCAGCCAGGTACCAAAGATGGGCATCCCCTAGCAGATACAGAGTTTGGGCCTAGCCAGGTGTTTACTTCAACATTTATCTGATAGAACATTAATTAGAGATCTAGCAATGACATAATTCACCAAGACTGCTGAACCTGCCCCACCATAGCCTCTGTTATTTCAAAATAGGTCAATTTGTGTTTATGAATGAATCTCTAAGCATCTCACTTTAGATTTTTTTTTTCTTTGTGGTGCTGGGGTTAGGCTTGGTAGGCAAAACTGTGTCTCTGACCCTTTGGACACTGTTCTTTATACACTGCATGACAAAAGGAACCCCAAGGGCTGGGGAGATGGCTCAGTGGTTAAGCGCACTGGCTGCTCTTCCTGAGTTCGATTCCAACAACCACACGGTGGCTCACAACCATCTGTACTGAGATCTGGCGCTCTCTCCTGGCGTGTGGGCATACATGGAGGCAGAATGTTGTACACATAATAAATAAATCTTTTTTTTTAAAAAAAAAAAAAAGGAACCCCAAAAGATGAAATGCATGTTTTGTTTTGTGACAAGGTTTCTCTGACTGTCCTGGAATTTGCTCTGTAGACCAGGCTGGCCTGAGAGATCTGCCTGCCTCTGCCTCTCAAGTGCTGGAATTAAAGGTGTGCACCACCACCACCCGGGTATGAAATGCATTGTGTTGTTGTTGTTGGGTTTGTTTTGTTTTCTAGACAGGGTTTCCTATGTAACAGGTCTAGTTGTCCTGGAACTCGCACTTGTGGACCAGGCTAGCCTCGAACTCAGAGATCCGCCTGCCTCTGCCTCCCTTAGTGCTAGGATTAAAGGTATGCTCCACCACGGACCAACTCTGATATGCATTTTTTTTTTTTTTTGGTTTTTCGAAACAGGGTTTCTCTGTGGCTTTGAAGCCTGCGCTGGAACTAGCTCTTGTAGACCAGACTGGTCTTGAACTCACAAATATCCGCCTGCCTCTGCCTCCCGAGTGCTGGGATTAAAGGTGTGTGCCACCACCGCCCGGCTGAAATGCATATTTTAATGACTTCCCATGTATGGAAAAATAAGATGGGAAGGCAGAAATTAGCACACTGTCTCATCTGCCTCTTAAGACAAGTTATATAGTTACCAAAATTTGCTGAGCTGAATGTAAAGTAGAATGATCAGAATGCCCACATCATTCTGATCATTTGAGTCCAAACAGCAACACCACCTGAGCTGAGCTGGAGGTCAGAATACCAATTGGCCACAGGTTGGGTTTCCTCACCCTCTGTCCCCACATCTTTCTAGCCTTTGTGGGAGTAGAGGGGATGGGCCTTGAACATGGAGATTACCCGGCTCCGATCCTCCTGCAAGGAGCATCCTGGACTCACTCGTGCCGCCCTGACCACTCACTCACAGCTGAGAACATCTGCTCTCTTTACTGCTTGCTTTAATGGGCAGCTTTGGATTCCAGGTGCCTTCGACAGATGGGAGCTGATTCAAGCGCAGGAGCTTCACAGCAAGCTCAGAATAAAAGAGAACGTGCAGCGGCTGAATTCTGACATCGGCACCATCACCGCTTGGCTTGAAAAAACTGAAGTGGAGCTGGAAGCCCTGAGGCTAGCAGAGCCTCCCTCCGACGTCCAGGAAATGGCACTCACGGTGAAGAAACTGCAAGTGAGTGGGAGCCCTGGGGGAGGGGAGAGGAAACCAGAGCAGACATATGCTGTGGTGCCGAACAAACGGGTCAGACCTGGGTTTGGTGTAGCTGGCAGCATGCAGGCAAAGTGTGTAGAGAGGTCATCGGCTTTCACTTCAGTAAGGACAGACGTGCAGGTTTCTCTTTGCACATGGGAGAGAGTCTATGGATAATCACCAAGCCCAGAAGAGCCCTGCTGAGATGTGGCTCAGATCTGAAGGGCTGGAAAGATCTGGATTTTAGATTCTTGAGGAGGTGCTGGTAGCCATTGTGAGGCAGCATAAAGCCAACCTTCTGACCTGTATGAGGAGGTGCACACAGGGCTAACAGTGGAAGTTTCCTGGCTCACTGGCTGAGGAGTCCTGTGGCCTGACTTAGCTACCCTGTTGTACAGTTAGGATTTGTTACCCATGTCATCAGCCCCTGGTCTCAGGAGCAGCGGCCCAGGGTGCATGGGAAGGGTAACTTAAACCCTGCATTTTGGGGGTACCCTGAGCAAATAAATCTAAGGTCCTGAAACCCAGGACAGGAGGCTTGGGGGTTGTCCAGTTTCTCTCCACATCTGTTCTTTCCTGGGTTACCATTCCTCTTAAAGGAGTGACATTTCTTGGGTACTTAGGGGCAAGTGCAAATAGCTACGTATTCTTTATCTGGGAAACATTTAGTCTTACTGAGAATGGTTCCTAAGACAGAAAAGGGACTGTGGAGGTCAGCGGAGTCTCCTCATGCCTCTGGGCTAGTCTGTCAGCCAGGAGGCAGGCCTCTGCTGTCAGACCCAGCCAGGCAGCCAAGTCCATTAGCCTTTTAAGGCAGCTCCCTCAGCTGACACTCCCCAGCCATTCACAGGCGCCTTCTCTCTCGTCTTGGTGGCCACTGCTTGGAGAAGTGTGGAGAAGGTCTCTCCCTTACAGGTATTGCAAAGGAGCTCCTTTCCCCTGTCACCAGAAGTCCTAACTTGATCTGTTCCCTTGGTGGTAGGAGATATTAAAAGCCTTTGCTACCTACAAGACCTTAATGGTCTCCGTCAACGTGAGCCACAAGGAATCTCTGCCAAGCGAGAGCCCCGAATCCACAGAACTCCAAAATAGGCTCCACCAGCTGAGCCTGTCCTGGGACACGGTCCAGGGTGTGATGGACAGCTGGAGAGGGAACTTGCGACAGTCACTCATGCAGTGCCAGGTACGTTGACTCAGCCCAAGGTCCTGGCCCAGCAGCAGCCCAGCCCACATGCTAGGAGCTGCAGATACCTTTACCATCACCAGAGCTGGCTTGGGTTAAGGAGTAAGGAAGCCCCTATCCCCCTCCTGCCATTAAATGGGCCCTGTGCTTGCCCAGGATTTCCAGGCCTGTTGCTCAAGCCCACAGTAAAGGTAAAGCAAGCACGCCACCGGCGTAAGGAAACCACCTCTCTCTGTCCTTTGAGAGATTCAGAGTCCTAGCCCTGTAACAGGGGAGCACTTCGCTTCTCAGGGCTGCCTTCTGAGACCTGGGAATCATCCAGCACCTCACTCTGGGGCTTATCTGTAGACTAAACAATGGTGTGTAGAAGGCTGGCTAAGACGAGAAAGGCGGCGACTAACGGACACGAAAGAGTCAGCTCCCTCTGACGAGAATGTTGTTTCCAAAGGACTTCCACCAGCTGAGTCAGGACTTGCTCCTGTGGCTAGCGAGTGCAGAGAGCCGAAGGCAGAAGGCACATGTCACCAGCCTGGAGGCAGACCGCCAGGTGCTCCTGGAGTGTCAGAAAGAGCTGATGGTAAGTCAGGACCACTAGCCACTGTCTACTTCCATGGGCCCGAGCTTCCCCTAGCGTTCTGGGCACCACACTACCGTAGATGGCTGTGACTCCGGTTCATGCGGACAGGTGAAGAACCCCTCTCGGGAATTAGGGACATCATTGTTTTAAAAATACTTTTGAAACTCAAACTCACTGAAGCATTTTTTTCCACTAATATATTCCTCCCTGGATATCCACAGCAGAGTAGTTAGACACCTGCACATACCCCGTCCATTAGGTGAAAGGGACATGGTTTTGCATTTGTTTGCATGCCTCCTACACAAATCCTCCCATATGCCTTGAATCCTCTCTTGATTTTTTTTTTTTTTTTTTTTTTTTTTTTTTGTTTTTCGAGACAGGGTTTCTCTGTGGCTTTGGAGCCTGCACTGGAACTAGCTCTTGTAGACCAGGCTGGTCTCGAACTCACAGAGATCCGCCTGCCTCTGCCTCCCGAGTGCTGGGATCAAAGGCGTGCGCCACCACCGCCCAGCCTTCTCTTGATTTCTTACAATTCTTGGTATAATGTAAATTTATTGTGTAAATGCTACAAATTTCTATTATACCACACTTAGGGAATAACAGCAAGGAAAGCTTTTTTTTTTTTCCTTTTTCGAGACAGGGTTTCTTTGTGTAGCCTCAGCTGTCCTGGAATTCACTCTGTAGACCAGGCTGGCCTCGAACTCACAGAGATCCACCTGCCTCTGCCTCCCGAGTGCTGGGATTAAAGGTGTGCGCCACCACTGCCCAGCTAAGGAAAGCATTTATGTGTTCAGAACAGCAGTAATTCTTTTGTTGTGCATGTTTTTTGATCCATGGCTGATTGACTATGGGTTCAGGACCTGGGGCACAGAGGCCTGACTGTACTGTTCATTGGGGGGGGGGGCTTGAGTTGTCTATATTCATAGTCAAAATTCCTATTTTCTGGAAGTTGTGCATTCCACCAATAAGCCCAAGGTGAGACCTATACATTCTCACACATTCGCAAAGGGACTTGTTTTTAATCTATAAGCTTATATGTAATTTGATTTTCAGTGTTTTATATTTAAAATTGCTGGGCATTGCTTTAAAAAAATCCCTACATTAACAGTGCCCAAGAATACTTTCCACACAGGTGGAAAGGTCCTGTCTACCCCTCAGGTGGCTACTAAGAACTTGAAATGTGACTGAAACACATTTTTGTCTTTTAATGTTGATGGAGGTAGTAGCATAACAAGACAACAGTCAAGTGATCAGCTGGGGCCTCCTCTGTCTATCTAAGCTGTGGGTTTGACCTCATAGCTCTTGACTCACTGACTTCAGTTTCTCTGACCTTGTGTATAAGGGGGTGTCTTCACACCACACCCCATCACTTCCTCTAATTTCTCAACATAAATTTATCTTTAGAGTTAAAGGGAACTAACAGGGGTGGGGTACAACCTGCTGAGCTGCTCTCTTAATAGTGCTAAGCCAAACAAGGATTGAGACTGGTACCCGTGAACCACAGGGAGTCCTAGAGTTGAGTGGTATCTACCATTTCTCCCCAAACAGAGAAATCACCCTATGCTCCCCCCCTGACAACTGTTTTGCACCATTTTGCTTTCAGCAACTGGAAAGGGAGTTGGAAGACCGTCAGCCTCAAGTCACCTCCTTGCAGGAGATTTCCTCCAGCCTTCTTGTTAAGGGGCACGGAGAAGACTACATTGAGGCCACAGAGAAGGTCCATGTAATCGAGAAGAAACTCAAGCAGTTACGCGAGCAAGTGGCTCAAGATCTGATGTCCTTGCAGGAAAGACTGGTCAGTCTAGTTGTTGCTTCTCTGTGTCAAGATGTCGCGGGAAGACAGGTTGTAGCCTCACTATGGTGGAGGGGGCAGGTAGTCCGTGTAGTTTCAGCCCCTTTTGGACCACACAGCTTTATCAAATAAGTTGCATAAGCCCCGTGTGTGTGTTCTGTCATTTGAAAAAGGGCAGATAACAACTGTACCTGTCTACCAGTAGGGTTATATGCAAGATGGGTCCTGCCATCATCTTTACCTTTGTGCTGAAAACAAGCCTTCACTGCCTCTCATAACATGATTTCCCACTCTCCTCACTGTCCTGATTTTCCTCTAATCTGCTGACTTTCAGGTCTCTTAAAAATGTGATGTAATTCAAGGGAATACCAGACTGTGGTCTTCCCTGGCTGGAGATCTATCAGTGATGTATGTGGACTCACGACCAACAGGAGTTACGGGTTTCCTGTGCTCCAGCTATATGGCCTTTTTTTCTGAAAAAGTCTATTTGCATGGGAGGGGAGAGCAATTAGAAGGATTTAAGCTGGAATAGGAACAAATTACTCCTTGGAAAGTTCATAACACACAGTACTCTTGAGACTGCCAAGAGCTTTATTTTGCCCTAACCTGAACAACTGGGTGTGGCTTTCAGAATCCTGATCTCTCTCTGGCCGGCTTTGATGAAATGGACTCTGGGGAACAGCCTCCAGCTGCCTCTGTACCAGCTTCCTATGCAAAGGTGAGTGCCCTTCCTTCCTTAAAAAAAAAAAAAATACCCAGAATGGCTCTCAAAGTCATTAAGATGGCAGAAACCTGAGATTCCAGGGCCCCTTGGACCTTTCATGACAGCACCAATCTATTTCCACCTTCTAACCAAAAGATAAACTAACATTTTTTTTCTGATCATTTATGGATCTGTATATACACCCATGCCATTGTGTGCATATGGGAGTCAGAGAACAACCTGTAGGAGTCGGGTCTCTCCATCACTTGGGTCCTAAGCATTGAACTTGGGTCATCAGGCTTGGAAGAAAGTTCTCTCACTGGCCCTTACAAGTGATTATTAAAAATGATTTTTTTAAGACTCTCTCCTGGGGAGTTGCTTTTCTCTGAGATTATAGTAGGTTGTGAAAGATGAAGACCCCTGTTGAAGGTCTCCAGGAAATTGAAATATGAAAATCTTGATGGGTCAATAACCCCAAGCATGTCATCAAATTGAATCACACACAGTGTGACTCCAGTTCCAAAAGTGTGGCAGGAAAGTGACCTAAGGGGCGGGGTACTAGCTAACCCAAGGAAGGACGCATTGCATCATGGGTCACTTTGTTCCAGCAGTTTGGAGCGGAGAGATCTACCGACGAGGAAGAGGAGACAGACAGCAGGTAATGGCATCCCAGTCCCCACAGAGACTCCCCAGCCTTCTCAGAGCCACTCTCTAGGTTCATGGACAGAGGACCAGGCTCCTCTTCCAAAAGCACACCCCCTGTCTGAGTTACTGTTCTATTGTCGGGAGAAAATACCCTAACAGATCAACATGAGTGAAGAATAGTTTATTCCAGCTCGCGGTTCAAGGGTACAGTCTGTCATGGCGGGGGAAATCACAGTAGCGGGAGCTCAAGGCAGCTGGTCACAATGTCCCCACAGTCATGAAGCACCTAGGGATGAATGCTTGTCCTCAGCTTGCTGCTGTCTCCTTTTTGTTCAGTTCAGAGCCCCAGCCCATGGAACGGTACTGCCCACTCTTAAATCAGGTCTTCCCTGATCTTCCCAACCTTCCTCTATGATTCGAGAACTTGTCGATTTGACGTCAATTAGCCATCAGCCCAGCTGTCAGCCAGTCTGACACACACACCTCAGCGGCTGTAGTTCCTTCATAAGCTTGTAACCAGATAATGAATGGTGAGGGTGGCCTATGAACACTCCCGATGAGCTCTCCCCACCTCTCTGTTGGCAGGATGTCCCACCTCAATGGTCCTGGCAGCTCACAGCCAAGGCGCTCCTTCCTCTCAAGGGTGATCAGGGCAGCGCTGCCCTTGCAGCTGCTCCTGCTGCTGCTGCTGCTTCTGGCCTGCCTGCTGCCTGCCTCTGAAGACGACTACAGCTGCACACAGGCCAACAACTTCGCCCGTTCCTTCTACCCCATGCTGCGGTACACCAACGGGCCGCCTCCCACCTAGAGGATTCTGCAGGCTGCAGTGCTGTGCCACTAGCCTATTGGCCACAGGTGCTCAGCTCAACCTGTGAGTGACTCTTAGCCTTGACAAGATGCAGGGACCTGCTGCAGACACCTCCGTCATCTTGAGCAAATGGACTCTAGGGGCCCATGACAACTCAGACAAGATGTACTTCCTCTGGGATAGAACCAAGTACACAGCAGGACCTGGCATTCAAAGCTAGTAATGGGTTCCAAGAACTCTGGAAAGGGGGGGCTTCCCAAAGAGCCACGCACTTTGTAAAACACTGTAGTGTAACACAGCTGTTATAAGGCCCAGAAACAATGATGTTCAGCACATAAATGAACTATATCCAAGAAGCTAGAAGGTCCCTACCACGTAATGGTTCGGGAACTCCAATCATGGTTGATTCAGACACATTTGAAATGTTGAGAATCAGCAGTCTGCACTCCCGGTTATAAACTAAAATGTCCTGTTCTGTACCTGGGTCAGCTCTTTTATATTGCTTTAAAATTTTTTCAAAGAAATTTTATTGCATGGATGTGGTTACTTGTGCATATTTTTAACACCGCTGAATCTGTATGAATAATGTAAACTTTGATTTTAAAAAAAAAGACTTTTAGCTTGGACTAATGTACAGTAAATGGCAAGCTCCAGACTTGATAGGGATGTTTTTATAAGTTAATTTTTTTAAGACTTTTCATGTTTTAAAGAGACACTTTGGGTCTGGTTGAGCTGTTTGGCCACCAGGGGTTAGAACTATTTGTGATAATGTACAACTCAGATGTTTCTCATTAAAAAAAAAAAAAAAAAAAAAAAAGTCGGACTGCTGTTGTACTCCGTCAGAGGGCAGGTAGTCTTCCAAATATACCAGATACTATCTCAGACTTACCTGATCACACTTGCTACCATGGACCCTACAGCCACCAGATGTGGCACAGACCTGTAGGCGGGCTGACTGCTCTCCTTGCAGTTAAGAGGGGGAAAAATCTAAACAACTTTTTTTTTTTAAGTCAAGTAATTGCTTCAAGATTTCCTGCTCCATCTTAGCCTGAGGCAACTAGCAGAAACTCTAGTTCCTTCCCCATCTTGTACTCCAAAGAGAGTGTCTCACAGGTCTTCACTGCCCTCGGGAAGGGATGCTGAAGTATGTCAAAGGGTTGGTTGCGTTTTAAAGGCTAATAATATAGGTATTTTATTAACCTAAAGACCTCCGAGTTTGAGTTTGGCCCCTCTTCCCCTTCCATGCAGAGCTTGGAGTATCCCCCAAACGCTTGTGTGAGGTGATTCACGTTTCACACTCAGGCTTAAGCAAACGCCACTCAGAGTGCAGTGACTGGGAACTGTTTGGAGCTAGCAAACCTTTGCCCACCACAAAGAGGAAAGCCACCATGAAGGAACTGGCTGGCCTACACGTGAAGATGATCCCTGGAATTTTTAGAATCACATCCACAGAGACAGTAGACAATATATAGTATAGCTGCAGCTCCAGGAAATTTGAAAGCTACAGGGGAAAACAGGCATGAAGTATGTGTGTGTGTGTGTTGTGTGTGTGTGCACACACGTGCTGTTAGCACAGTTTTGTTTTTTAAATGGTTAAAACTCCCCCTCTTATTTGACTTGTGTTCTCACCCTTTAGGATTATTTTTGGAGTTAATCTCTACTCCCACTGACAAGCAGGATAAAGAGGGACATTTGTAAGAAATCACTGTGTGGCTCTCCTGTGGACAATCCTGTCCACACCAGCGCTCTTCAGTTCACACCCAGGAATCTGTGAGAATCCCCTATCATTAGAAAATAATAATACCTGTATTAAGGGTATTTCATGGTGACCATTTCTAATTTAGGCTTGTGATTTCAGAGTTGGGCAAAGTCCACTTATCTCTAAGTCTCTCGGGTGATCGCTTGCTGGTTAAAACAAAGAATCCTGCCATACCAGTTCAAGGCAGAGCCGAATATGGCTGCTCTGTAATATGTCAGTTGTTTTTGTGTGTGGGCGTGTGTGGGGGGGTGTTCAGTAATCTAATCCATAGATAGGTGGCAGGTCCTATTCATCCTTTAAAAATAATTTTTTTGAGACTTGTGCTGCTATGAGAGAATTCAAACTGTCCCAAAGGAATGTGAAGGTTTCAAGGAAGCCGTCATGAATCAAAGAGAAAGTGACCCATCTTCAAAATTGACCTTGAGCATCTCCCCAATACATTGAGGACTGTGTCATCCTTAGACAGCATGTCTGGAACAGGTGGCCAGAGATATCAGCACCTCAGCTGAAAGGGAGAACAGGACCCTAGGGTGCTCAGAAACAACAAATGGTCTTCAGAGTACAGATCACATTTCAACCACCCCACTTGCCCCAGAGCCGAGTCAAAAACAGCCCTGTGCTGAGAAGTCTCAGGCAGGGCTAACCTGTGTCCCTTCCAGACCCAGCTGAGATGCAAGTCACGTAGAAATGACCTAGAGGGTTGCATCCTCCTCCCACTGAACCAAACACAGTAAAATGAGCAGACCCTAGAAGCAGGTAGGAGAACTGGGCACCCCATAACTAGTGGGCTGGGGGCAGTGGTACATATCTGAGATCCCCACAGGCTGACGCAGAAGGATTAAGAATTCAAGGCTAACTAGCAGCCCCTGGAGCATATACTTAATCTAAGCACACACAGAACTTTGCACAGAAGGCCGTTTGACCATCTGAGTTGAAACTGATCCCTTCGTTAGGTTTCCAAAAACAACTGAGAACTTCACTGTGTACCAAGGAGACAATAGCTCGGAGCTCATTCTGATTTTTGTTTTTCTTGTCTGGCAGACTCTTGGAAAAAAAAAAAAATTTTACTGGCAGTTTTTCAAGGCTGCCTTTGCCTCCCCCTTCCTGCCCTCCAACCCCTGACCTTTGTCTGCAGGGGGAGGCTCTTGGCTATAGCACTGAACTGCTAATAATCTCAAACTGCCTCAGAACATCCCTCCGCACATCTGTGTGCTCCCTACGCCTGCGTCCCAGTGTGTATGTGACAGCTAAAGTCGGCATTAGCAACAGCACACCAATACCAAAATTAAGACACATTCAAGTTCTCTCTTGTTAGGTGTAATCTTCCTAATGAATGACTCAGTAAACACAGGATGTACTGACCAAAGCAGCCCTATTTTCAAAGGAAAGTATATTTAATACTGTATCACCGGGTTTTACATTTTTAAAACACCCAATCGGCCTGATCATTTAATTGCTTACTTCCAAAGTAGAGCTGCTACACATTTTGTGAATTTGCCATGTTCCTAAAAACGTGTCTGAAAATTCCAGTTTCTAAAAAGTGAGTTCCAATTGCCATTTCAGAAGGGCTTTCTCGTTAGCTTCCATTACATCCCATTTGAATAAGAGCTAATGAATTTACTACATTTCTACTTCATACAACCAACCTCAAAACTGTTCTGGTAAGAAAATATTTTAAGCTGGACAGTGATGGCACATGCCTTTAATCCCAGCACTTGGGAGACAGAGGCAGACAGATCTCTGTGAGTTCGAGGACAGCCTAGTCTACAGAGTGAGTTCCAGGACAACCAGGACTACACACAGAGTAACCCTGTCTGAAAAAGAAAAGAAAATATTGAGACATATAGGTTAGAGAAGTTTTTTTTTTCCTTACCATATTACCCCTAAATATTTCTCTTTTGAAAGGAGTAGAAAAAGGTGTGTTCAAGTTCTTTGTCTATCCACTCCACACTATATAGCAGAGAGAGAGAGAATTCCTTCCAGGGGCTGTGCATCGTATGCATCTACAGCCTGTAGCATCCATGCCTCCCATGGGGAAATAAATGATGCTGCCCCCTCTGCTGTGCATTCACAAGGCCTAAAAGAAGTAGTGTGCTAGGACTCACACAATGGATAAACTCCATTCTTGCAAATATGGAGCCTTTCACACACATACACACATGCATGCACGCATACATGAGGTGGGGAGAAAAGAGGAGAGAGAGAGAAAAAAAACCCACCAACATAGCTTCAAGAAAGCCCAGGTACAAAGAGATTTAAATCTTAATCCATGACAGGTGCACACTCAACAGGCCAAATAAGCAGGCTCTACAAATGTAAATCAAGAAGGAGAATCTACACAGAGATAGCAAGAGGACCTGGGAGGAGGAAGGCGGCTCATATCTGAGCTCGACCATTATCCCTCTGGTCATCAATAGAATTACATGTTACATGTTATCAGTTACATGTCATCAGTCCTCACAAGCCTGTGAGGTAGGAATGTGAAACGAACTGATTGTCAATCAAGTGGTCAGAAGACACCAGTCAAAGGCTGATTTTATAGCCATACGGTTAATTCTGTAGCCCATGTCTTATAGAACAGTGGTTCTCAACCTGTGGGTCATGACCCCTCTGGGGGTCGCATACCAGATATTTACATTATAATTCATAACAGTAACAAAATTACAGTTATGGAATAACAACGAAAATAATTTTGTGACTAGGAGTCAGCACAACATGAGGAACTGTGTTAAAGGGTCCCAGCGTTAGGAAGGGTGAGGACCACTGCCGCCAAGGGTCACACTCTCTTCCCGTCTAATGCCAACCTTTCCAAGTCAGGCTTTCACCATTCATCCCAAAACCTTTAAGATGCTTTCCAAGTGGACAGAGGAGATGGAAGAGTGAGAGAAGGACCACATCTAGAACCTTCTAAGGTTATACAAAAGTTAGAACTCTGCATTCACAGGTACCCCCTGGTACAAGGAACACTGAAGTCCACCCACCCAGACCCCTGGGAAGTCCATGACCAAGGCAGCCGTAAGAGGAGCCGTGAGGGTGCAGGGTTCCACCTTTGACCATCCCGGCAAACTGTCCACCACAGGCCCGGCCATCACTGAGACTGCGGGTTCTGGGGACCCTCTTTGCTCTTACTGTCCTCTGCTGAGCTGCAGTCAGACCCCGAGACTGAGGACTTGTACCCTCGAAGCGTGTGAGCATTCAGCATCTCCAGCAGCAGGTCATACACCGGGACCACATTTTTGCACTTCATGCTGAGCAGATGTTCCATGCCCTTGTTACTATGGGGGAGAAAGGCACTGAGAATCCTTCCCTCCAGGGGGCCCTGGGAATGTTGAAACAGTCCCCAAGTCTCCTGCACAAAGCCAGCCCATCCCCCCCATTCCCTGTACTTCTACCCCATCGTTCTGTAGCTCACATTTCCAGCGCCCTCCACAGTCTACATTCAAAGCCAAAGTGGTACCCACTTAACCTCCATCTCGCCACCCAATGCTGCACCATGGGCTTGTTCATAAAAAGCATGAAAACATTATAAAAAAAAAAAAACAAAAAAACAAGGTTCTAAATAGTGTCACTAACTGTAAGTAGGCCTCTTCACACCGGGAGAGCTGAAGCACCTATCTTCTTGACCGCCCAGCTTAGAATGTACATAACAAGACACTGAATAATGTTGCCATTCTTGGCTTGACCTTGAAAGGGTCATGTGTACCGAATTGTGGATTATGAGCAAACTCCAGCAATTGGAGGTACTCACACGTAAGTGAGGGTAGACTAACGTCTGTTCTGCAAAGGGTCACTGGCTCAGCACTTAGTAAAGGAACAGGAAGGAATCCTTCTTTCCTCCTCCATGTTAAATGAAGTGGACACTGCTCTTCCCCACAGCTCTTATGGCTTCCTGCTCAGGCAAGCACGGCCTTCCTTGTCATCTCCTCTCTTCCAGGCTCGGGCCAGGGCTACCCTTCTGAGCAATGCCACCCACAGGGCATCCCTAGCCATCTCAGCCCATCTCACTGAGGGAGCTCAGTGCACATGCCATCCACTTCCTGACCTGGACTGTGCTCCACCCCCAGCCTTGCTTCCTCAGCCTGCTGGGAAGTTCTCTTAGATCTCATCCCAGGTATCCTGATGCCCCAGAAGCAAAGGGACAACTTGGTACACAACCCCAGTCCTCAGCTAAAGTATGACCAGGAGAGCCAGGCTTAGCATCCTTAAAGAAATGACCCCAGGTCTTGGCCCTGGGTGGTGTTAGGAAGATGGCAATTCATTTTAGAGGGAGAGCTGCCCTATAAACAAATTCTAAACTCTAGCAACTACATCCAGGTGGGTCCGACCAGTTGCCCCCAAAATCCTATCAGGCGCCATGTGACACTCATTTCCACACCCATGATGCGCCAAGCTTTGGTGCAGGTGTGTGCATTGGTGAATTCCCACTCAGAAGTTCATTCTTCTTTAAAGTTGAACGTTCTACCATATCCACTGCAAACTTGCCTGCATTCTCCCAAAGCTCTGAACACATGCAGGGCCCACAGTCCCCGGAACAGCTTCCCACGGTTTGTACCTGATGTGTCTGACATGAGAGAGAAGCATAAGGAGGTTGGCCAGGCGAACCGACTGCTGCTGGGAGGAAATGCCACTCTTAGCAATCACCCAGACAAGGGCATCTGTCACTGCGTTCAATAGATGTGTCAGCTTCCGGCTGCTCTCCACCTCCTGGCTTGCCGTAGCTAAGGGGTACATGCCTGGACAAAGAAGGAGAGCCCCAAAGTCAGAGAAAAGGAAGCTGAGGTCATGTGCTCAACTGTCAAGTATGCCTTGTTGCCCAGGGAGGAAGCAAAGTGGGCCAGAGAGGCTCTAACTTGCACAGGGCACGCATGGCACACCCTACCTCCCCCGAGAGCAAAACCTTATCACTGAGCTGTAAGGGAATCCTGGCTGGATACAGGGCAGGCAAGTGATCCCTCAAGGTGTCCGCCAGGTTAGGTCTGTGGCCTCACCAAAGCAGTAAGCACTTCAAGTACTTGTGTTGTGCACGTGCAGCAAATGGCTACAGGTGAGATTAATATAATTATATAGTTTATCACACACCTTTAATGGCAGCACTCAGGAGGCAGAGGCAGGCAGATCTCTGTGAGTTCGAGGCAATCTGGTCTACAGAGCTAGTTCCAGGACAGCCAGGGCTATTACACAGAGAAACCCT
>JAQHUG010000043.1:2649640-2673461 GCA_028555095.1 Dicrostonyx torquatus
CACACTCCCAATTCACTCAGGAGATCTTCTGACAGTGGATTTGCGGAGAAGAAAAGAAGGTTGGCTCGGAAATAACACGGCATTTCACGAAGCGCAGACGACTTACAAATCCAGCAAAAGGAGAGAAACGATCACCAGCCGGCCCTATGTGTATTCATTCATGTGTCTCCTGGCCCAGTGGACAGAACACAACAGTGGTTTCCAGCCTCCGCTCTGCCTTTTCAGCAGAGATGAGAAAACATTGTGAGACGCCCCTTTTCACGGTGCTCCAAGGGGCAAAGGAAGTGGCATGTGCTAAAAACCTTCTGCGAGGTATCAGAGGGGGATGCCAGCCTGCTGACATGCCACTGGGCACGCCGCTCACATTGGCCAGAATTCCCAGACAGTTTAAGATCGAGTGATTTCTGACCATGAAGACTTGCTTTGGAATTTTACTTTTTAAACTTGTGTTTGACAGAAGCCCACCACCACAAGCCGTCCAGACAGCGGGGCTGCTAGGAGCCTGTCTGCTGTGTGTGTCAACAAAATGTCACCTCCTGGGCCTGCAGATGTGGATAACTTTGACAGATGACAGTCATCTTTCTCCACCTGTCCACCTGCCCCTCCCCAAGCATCCTATTCAAACACTCCAGTTTATACTCACCAGAGAGAATTTCACAGACAAGAAAAATACATATAAATGCATTTCTCTTCTTACTCCTTTCTTCCTTTCTTCTCTAAGACAAGATCTCATGTAGCCCAGGTTGGCCTAAAAATTGCTATGTAGCCAAGGGCGTCATCTCCCTCATCTTCCTGCTTCCGAGTTGTAGGATAATAGATAAGGACCACCATGCCTGGTTCACATGATGCTGTGGATGGAGGCCAGGGCTTTGTGCATATGAGGCAAGTTCTCCATCAGCTGAGCCACATTCCTTTCGGTATATATTTCAAGCATCAAACATTCTTGTGTGTTTCTGTTTAGCAGTTACTACCTTCATATGTATCTTTTCCAAAGCAAAATATCAAGGTCCTCAGTCAATTTCATATTAGGAACAAAAAATTTACTCTAAAATAACTGACCACTAATAGTTGACTTACATGCAACTCTTTAAAACTATATGTGTATCTTCCAAAATGAGAAAAAGCTAATCCTTCTCTATCAAAATTCTTAGAGTGGTATTTTTTAAAAAGCTTAAATTCAACTGTCTGTAAATAATACTGTAATAAGCATAATTTTAAGTGTCTATCACAATGTGCTAAACACTGAATTATGAAATCTAATGTCTAAATATTTAGTTTTCAAGGGCTTTGCATACAATCAACAAAAACTTACCAGCAAATGATTGCCTCAGGATTTTATGTAACCCCTTTCTAATACATTGCATAAGATGACTTGAAACATCAGCTAACATTTTATCATGAAATATATTTTAAGGCATTGCCTGTTGAGTTACAGTGTTTTAGTCTCCGCAAGGTACATAATGTCTGTTAAAGGCAAATTATATATTTGATAGGTTGAATTTAATACTAAGCTTTACCTTTTTATATGAAGAATACATTCTGAGAAATGTCGAATCTGAGCAGATCTATTTGTGTTTCTCAAACTCACCCTGAAACAGCCCTATGTGTGCGTTTTGTTTATTTCAAACACTTACACATCTTGAGTAAGGCTTAAAGTGTCACTTCTAACACTGCTTTTGAAACAAGAATTTCAGATTCATCTAGAAAACTTCTGAACATAAAACGGAGCCCTTAAGTTTCTTCTTTAACACTTGGCGATCTTTTCCTTCCAACAGAATACCGGTTAGAGCAGTGGTTCTCAACCTTCCTGGTGCTGTGACCCTTTAACACAGTTCCTCATGTTGTGGGGACCCCCGACCACAAAATTATACCACATAAAATGCTACTTCATAACTGTAATTCTGCCAAGGTTATGAATCGTAATGCAAATATTTGGGGGGATAGAAGTTTGCCCAGGGGTCGCAACCCATAGGTTGAGAACCATTCGTGGGCTTTCTTGGGAAAGAAAGCGCTTTAAGTATCTGTCACACTTTTCATTGTCCCTGTAGGTCCGCTAATCTTCCCTTTCACTTTTCAAATAACAGTTACACGGAGAGAAAGGATCATTACAGGAAAAATGAAATTTCAAGTGAAATGCTCACACACACACACACAAAGACCACTTGAAACAGAACAAAACAAAACTCTGTCCCCCTGTTGTGCTGCGTGCCACATCAGTCTGCCTTCTAAAATGTAAGAAAAATCGTCAAACTCTCTTTCTGAATAGAGATCCACTCAAATTCAAAGTTTCCACACACAAAAACAATATTCGCTTGACCTAATTTTCCACTTCTGCTCTGAAACAGTCACCAGAGGTAACTGTGAAGAAGCAACAGTTAGCTTCCTCGCCGGCAAATAAGAGAGATCGGATGTAAGAGAGCTCAGACTATCCAGAAAGGAAAAAAAAAAAAAGATCAATTTCTGCCACGACTAAGGATTGCCAGTCACTCATTTTCAAGCTGTGACACCTGCCTGAGAAAGGCGCATCCTCTCTGGTCTGCTCGGGCATCATCATCTCATCCACTGCCAGGAACCCACGGAGGAAAACCACGGGGATTTTCTTTTTATAAAAAGACATTTATAGTCACACAACCAACCCAAAACTCAATAAAATTTGTGTTTTCAGTAGCGTTCGAGATAGTCGCATCCATCCCGTTGCCCCTTTATTGTTCTAAATACTGCTGGCTTCCCATTTGCGGAAATCCACACGTCAGTGAAACCACACTCTGAGCAAAAGGGCACTTACCTGGCAGGTAAACATTCTCTTTTTTGCATTCTCTACATGCAGACACGTGCTTTCCTCGGTCCCCGCGCGGGACTTGCAGATCACTGGCTGTCGCTCAGCCCTGCGGTGGCTGCCAGACTCTACTCAGAGCGAATGCCAAGGATGCCAGTCGCCGCACAAGCGGCTTCCTCCCGGCCAGGCTCCCCTCCTCCGCTACTCCCGGGAAGTTTCAAGAGGTGGTTTAGAAGCTTCGGGGGAGGCAGAAACCTAAGAGTTCGTTTCAAAAAGACCAGCAACTGCAGAGACTGCAAAGATTACCCACGACTAACGGCGTTCGTCTTCCTTTTAAAGACCGTGAAGAGGGAGTGGGTGGTTAGCTAAAGAACCCACGTGACCACGATCCAGGAGCCAGAGATTTCCCGCACTCCTGCGCTGCGCCTCCAGATCCACTGGATGTCCGCTTCCAGTCATCTCATGGTCACCCACTAGGGACACCCCCTCCCTTTCCAAGAGACTGACAATGGAGGACAGAGATAGGACCAGAGAATGGCCATTCTGACCAGGTCCCCAGGGATTCTGGAGTTGACAGTGCGGGTCCACACTTGATCCTGTCTCCAGACTTTGACTGACGTGGGTGTCATTAAATGCTTAAGTCTGACAGCTATTCTTGAGTAGCACGGTCCACGCCTTGGGTTCGGGTAATAGCATCGAAATAGGAAGTAATAACGGAATAATGAAGCCAGATACATCCCTTTGCAGGGAGCGTTAGCTCGAGCCCCCAGAAAGGCAAGGCCACCGGCTGGAGCTGGAGGCGTGCACGCTCATCTATCAGAATCTGCCGGCTGGGGTGGAGAGAGGGGTGGGGGACGGAGAGAGGGAAAGAGGGAAGGAAAAAAGGTATTGGATTAGGTCCAAGATCCCCGTGCCTCCAGGAATTCACCTGGAGAAAATCCGCCTGCAGTTTTACAGGGCTCCTCCCTCCTTGGCGGCGAGAGTCTCTGACGCCCCCTGATGGCAACCCTGATTCTCCCAGATCTACGTTGTCAGCCTTCCCATCCACCTGGAAGTGGTCTCACTATGCAAAGACTGCCATTCTATCTTAGTCTGTGAGAAACAATTGGCTTTAAGGCAGTCAATGGTGACAAAAGTTAAAAAGAAGACAAATGACCTGCAGGCCAACTTGGTGTGACATGTGTACCTAACTATTTATCAAACCATCCACAGACAGCACGGGGACTTGTTTACGAAGGGTTTTAAAGGTCTTTTTAAATTATGTGCACGTGGGTATGTGCACATGCGTGTCGATGCCCACAGAGACTATAGGTGTGGGATTCCGTGGAGCTGGAGTTTCAGGAGGGTGTGAGCTCGTGGGCATGGGTGTTGGGAACAGAATTCGACTTCTGTGCAAAAGAAGCATGCTATCTTAACAGCTGAGCTGTCTCACCAGACCCCGGACGTGGAAACCTGTACAATGCCAACCTCAACTATTTGGACGTGACCAAAATGTGCACATTCTCACACACACACACACACACACACACACACATATATTATACACGCATACAATCATACATTTTTAATTAAAAAAAACTTCTGGGATGGAATGTCAGTAAAAGAACCTCAGTCAAGAGCCAAGAGGCAGGTAAAGGTGGATTGAGGGAAAGAAAACAAGCAAGCTAGACTGCACAGCATCTCGTTTCATCCTTAGGCTGGTTCTGAGAGGCAGGCAACACTGGCTCCACCTTCCTGATAAGGCCTGGAGGCCCTCAGAGTTTATATCCACTATGTGAAGATACAAGACAAGGATGAGCCCAGTATCCATAATGGTTTTTATACACAGAGATCACTTACTGGGCATTTAACTACATGCTGCTTGTGTGCGTGTGTGTGTGTGCATGTGTTTACTAGACTTCCATTAGTGTGATAAACAGCAAGACCAAAAGCAACTTGAGGAGGAAAAAGTTTATTTCAGCTTACAGCTGTAGTTCACCATAAGGGGAGGGCAGGGCAGGAACCTAGAGGCAGGAGCTGATGCAGATGCCATGGATGGGTGCCACTTACAGGCTTGTATCTCCTGGCTTGCTCTGCCTGTCTTCCTATGCAAGCCAGGACCACCTGCCCAGGCCTGGCACCACCTACAATGGCCTGGAACCTCCTACATCAACCATTAACCAAGAAAATAGCCCACAGGCCTGCCTACAGGCCAGTCTTGTGGAGGCATTTTCCCAACTGAAGTTACCTCTTCTCCAATGACTCTAGCTTGTGTCAAGTTGGCAAAAAGCTAACCAACTCATGAATATGTGTAATCTACTTTATACACACTGAGCATATAAAAATTCTTCCTTTTCCTTCATTCCTTCCTTTTCTAATTTTTTGAGAGAGTCTTATTTTATAACCCAGGCTAGCCTTGAACTCACTATGTAGCCCAGGCTGCTTCCAAATTCAAATATGCAATCCTCTTGCCATGCCTGCTTTATAGAGCAAACCCTATCTTTAATTATTCTAATTTATGAATGGGAAAATAGATATTCATGAAGATTGAGTGACCTTCCTAGGATCACATGGCTTGTGAGTGGCCAAGAAGGACTTGAACCCAGGGCAGAGCCTAAAGCCCTGTTCTGTGTCCATTTAAACCACATCTACAACTCAGAAATAAGCAGGTTTGTTCTGTGTGGAACACAGATGCCTCCGACAGACAAACCCCTCCTCAGCATCTCTTGCCACACAGGAAACCAGTGTCTACTGAGGTTCAGCAGTGGAGCCCTGGGCTGGCTGCCATGCTTCCTTCAGAAAGTGCCCTGTCCAAGGGGGCAGCATGTTCTCTCTTTAAAGGTCCTCAAATACCAACAATGTGCCACTTATTGCCCCAGACATTATCATTGCAGGACATCTAAAGCAAAGAGAATGAATGGAGGTGAGAAAATTGCCTTTCTGATTCATTCTGTCCGTCAGGAAAGATAATGGTACTCAGATGGGCGCTTTGTCTGCTTGGATGCACAGCAAGAGGGTGGTTACCCCAGTCTACCTGAACCATGACCAAAACTAAGGGGTTCTTGAGACAGTGAATGCCGAGGGTTAGGCCAAAAAGCACCCTTCAACCTTGTGGTGAGAATGGTGCTTTTGCTTAGTAGGGCCACAGTCTTGTCTATCTCATCCACAAGCTGCCTCACAAAGCCTTCATGTGGTGTGACAAGGAAGGGTCTACCTGTCCCCTACAATACCTATAACAGAGACTGGGCTCCTCATTAGTAAATTATCTTCAGGAAGAAGATTTCTTTTTGTTGCTGCTGCTGTTGTTCAAGACAGGATTTCTCTGTGCAGCCCTGGCTGTCCTGGAACTCGTTCTGTAGACCAGGCTGGCCTTGAACTCACAGAGATCCACCTGCCTCTGTCTCCTGAGGGCTGGGATTACTACTGCCCAGCTAAAGCACTGAATGCTGAATTATTAGCATTCAGCCATTGATGCAGGATTCTCCTCTGCATGCTGTGAATACCATTGGTTAATAAAGAAACTGCCGCCAGGCGGCGGTGGCGCATGCCTTTAATCCCAGCACTCGGGAGGCAGAGGCAGACGGATCTCTGTGAGTTCGAGACCAGCCTGGTCTACAAGAGCTAGTTCCAGGACAGGCTCCAAAGCTACAGAGAAACCCTGTCTCGAAAAAACAAAAAAGAAAGAAAGAAAGAAAGAAACTGCCTTGCCCTGTTGATAGGGCAGAACTTAGGTAGATGGAGAAAACTAAACTGAATGCCGGGAGAAAGGACACAGAGTCAGAGAGAGAAGCTATGTAGCCCCGCCAGAACTTTATCTGGTAGGCCACAACTTCGTGGTGATGCACAGATTAATGGAGATGGGTTAAATTAAGATGTAAGAGTTAGCCAATAAGAAGCTGGAGCTATTGGACCAAGCAGTGATTTAGATAATACAGTTTCTGTGTGGTTATTTCAGGGCTGAGCAGCTGGGAACCAGCAAGAGGCCTCCCTTCAGCAAGTCACGTTACATATGATGAGCAACCTCAGTTCCCTAGCTTGTTTCTCTGCTCTTCTCAGTGCTAAGGAGGGCCCCCAGGGCTCTGCAGATGCTATGCACCTGCTCCAAGATGGAACCACAGTCCCAGCACACACACCACCTTTGATGAACTGATCTGTGTTCTGTCTGCTCGTGTTCCTGGTGAGTCTAGATTAACTTGAAGCATATGTGGATGACCTGGAAAAAGAAAAGAATCCTTTTGCTAACTGATATACTTTTTGCCACAGGGAGGGACAATAACAGACTCGCCGCTTTCCCATCCTGCCTCTGATGATGTCTGCTCCACTTAAGAGCTGAGAGCTTGAAGAAAGGAAAGACAGCCCTGGCCCCATCCACTCTGCCTCTGCCGTCGACGTCAGCCCTACAGAATGTGCGTGCCGCCTCCCCGCAGTGAGCAGTGTGCAGCTCACCTTTGCCGCTGACTGCAGGGCTCATCTTGTGCCTCTGGCATGCTCCACAAATCCCACAGCACCAGCTCTGTCCATTCAGGCATTTGCAAAGGTTCCATTTGGAAGATCAGAGGAAATGGATGGGAGAGCATTTCTGTAAGAAATAACGAAGAGGCAAAGCAAACGGACTGTTTGAGGCAAGGGGAAAAAAGCTGACACAAAAAATTACTGAAGAGGAGGGAAGGTCCCAAAAAATGACTACTAGGCTGGGGTCATGTCAGGCATGCCTCTGGACCGTTACTCTTTCTCTTCTGAGTGCGAGCTGGAGGGGTCCTGGGTGTTCTTGTTCTAAAGCAGAGGATCAGACCTACTCCACATTCTGGGCTTATAATCTGGTCTGTTTCAAATGGATCTGAAGGGGTAGAAACCACACTTGTGGAGTTAGATTACCTTCGTTGGTGCTGAGTAGCAGCAAAGGCGTTGCCCTAATGCCAGGGGTCAGCACCTCCACCGCTCCGAAGTCCGATCTCATGCAGTGGTGAAGGAAGCAACAGGAGTAACAAACAGGTGTTATAAGGGACTAGCCAACAAACTTGCCTAGAAAATGTTAAGTTACACAAAAGTAAGATTTAGTGAAAAGAGTGCTGCCCCTGCCAAGCAGTTTAGAGATGACCCTGGCATACGGTGCTAAGTGAACCCAGTGTGAGCCCGCTGCCTCTTCTCAAGATCATAGTTCTGCCAAGCAAACGGAGCGACGCTGGCTAACAGCTGCTCAGGAAAACCAGTCCTGGCCTGTCTCGGGATAACTATGACAATATTTTTATATTCTAAATCTCCCCATATTTTCAAACAGCCAAACCTTGGAATTTCTGTCTCTGC
This sequence comes from Dicrostonyx torquatus, assembly GCA_028555095.1. NCBI lineage: Eukaryota > Metazoa > Chordata > Mammalia > Rodentia > Cricetidae > Dicrostonyx > Dicrostonyx torquatus. Next base: position 2,657,700 of record JAQHUG010000043.1, read on the forward strand.
AAAACATGTTTAATTATTCAAAGTGGTAACTTGGGGCTGAGAAACTGCACAGGCTGATGACGGGGGTGGGGATTCTGTTCATGGCTGGGCCCCCTCTGTGCACTAGCCAGAACTGGAGTGTGTCATTATAAAAGTTTTTTCTTCATTAATCTCTAAGCTTTGGGAGTGATTCTCAGGAGAAGATGCAGTACTATTATAAAAGAGTGTCAATATTTGGGGGTTGAGTTTGAGTAGAACTCCCACGTCTCTGTGGTAATAAAAGTGAATATAATGTTTATTGAACATCTATCTACCCAGCCCTTTCTACAGATGGGGAAACTGAGGCTCAGAGAGAAGAGGTGTTCCTACATACATATGTCTACACAGATGTTCCATGTCAAGTTCAGCTATACACCTGCTAACTTTCCCACTTCAGGTCTGCTTTGTTCTTGTATGTGACATAACCTGAAGCAGATTGTCCTGTAGAACAGGGCAGTGCTGTGTGAAATCTGGTCAAGTTCTGACTACCTATGAGTATAACTATATAACTCAACTCTTCCTGGTACAAATTTATTTGGCGCCCCAGGTAGCAAGGACACAGCTCAATGGGAATCTAATTTGATACCTATGTACCCAGGCCACCAAATAATATTCCTCTGACCTGAAGTTTAAATGACCCACCTGGGCCACTGGCTTCTGCAGCCAGCTCTCTGCAAGTCACCCATGCACGTCTCAATCTTATTCTTTGATGTCTGTAAATAAGCAGGCAAAACAACTTTGGTGCAGCTCCTTGAAGGCGTCTGAACTCCACTCGAGTCTCTCAAATACCTTGAGGTGCTCAGGTTCTAGTCATTGAAACCAAACAACCTGAGGAATGTACATCCCTGGCCTCACCCTCAGCTCTGAGGCGGTGTTCTCACGTGATCTAGAAGGGAAACTAGCCCCTGGTGTGACTACGCACACACATTTAAGAAGAAAATGCTAACAAGCCTCCAAAATTGACAGCAAATTGTAAGATGCAATTGTATAAATGACTCAAACCCAGTTCTGGAAATTCAGCATCCTTACCTCTTGTGGCTCAGAATAAAACAGTATTAATAACAGGCCAGACAGTGTAACAGTCCCCAAAATGAGGTCAGGAGGGAGAACAGTTACATAGATGGACGTGGTTAAGAGGCCACAGATCCTAATAAGAATGTCTGATTCTGTAGTTCAATCTTCTTTTAAAATTGACCTCTTTTCTCTATTTCTAATGTATTTAACGTCTTCAAATTTTTCACCCATTAGAGAAAGATATTAGAAATGTCTCATATTGAACCCAAAAGATGGCTCAGTGTGTAAGAGCAAATTTACCACCAATAGCCTGGAACTTACCTAAAAAGATAGAGGAACGAGCCAGCTCCCACAAGTTGTTCTGCCTATACATGTGCACATCACACAGACACGCGTGCGCGCGTGCGCGCGCACACACACACACACACACACACACACACACACACACTGCCGCCGCCACCACCAGTAATAAATAAAGACAAGAGAAATGACTCATATTGTCCCATACCAACAGAATGTAGTGATAAACGTTGCATAAATTCTTTTTTTAATCCAGATCTTCTGAGGTTTACCAAGGGCACAAAATCATAGTTAGAAAAGATGAGTACATTCTTGCATTCAACAGCACAGTAAGGCAACTGTAACTATCTGCAATTTACTGTGTGTCTCAGAATAGGTAGGGAAACCAGGTATGGGGGTGCATGGTTGTAAGGGAAGCACTTGAGAAATAGAAGGAGGAGGATCAGGAGTTAAAGATTGTATGTGAGGAACTTAAGGTCAAACTGGGTGATAGGAGACCCTGCCCCCACCCAAAGCTAGAAGACACAAAGAAATGATAACTGTCAATTCTGAATCCCCCCAATGCCATGAAGAAATGAGCACCCTGATCATCACACAATATACACACCTGTTCAAACAGTACACTGTACCCTATGGGTATATGTACAAGAATTGTGCATCAATTGTTTATGTGTATGGATGTTTTGCCCAAATATATGTCTGTATACCATGTGTTTGGAGATCAGAAGAGGGCATCTGATCACCTAGGACTAGAGTTACGGACAGTTGTGAGCTACCATGTGGTTGCTGGGAATCAAACCCGGGTCCTCTGGAAGAACAGTCATGCTCTTAACCACTGAGCCATCTCTCCAGCCTGAACTATGTGTCAATTTTAAAAGAATAAAAATTAAAAGGTAATATTATGATGTTTTAAGAAAAAAACGGATTTACATCTGCAGGAACACAGATGCCTGGCCTTGGATACTGGTCCATATCCACTTCCTTCTGGGAAATTCCATTATTACAATGATACCACCAGGGCTGGAGAGATGGCTCAGAGGTTAAGAGCACTGACTGCTCTTCCAGAGGTCCTGAGTTCAATTCCCAGCAACCACATGGTGGATCACAACCACCTATGATGAAATTTGGTGCCCCCTCTTTAATAAATCTTTAAAAAAAAAAAACAATGATACCACCAGGGTCTCCAAATGTCTGCTACCAGGGTTACTATTTCATGGCCTTGTCAGCAGGACCCCACCCTGTTCCTCTCCACCTACCTGTACTCTCCCACCCCCATCTCACTCTAAAATGCAATTTAGGAGAGAAAATTCTTGACATCTTCTTCAGTTATTTTCATCTTAAAACTTCTCTGACAGTCAACAGTCCATTTATTCTTTCATAAGACACTTGTCTTTGAGGATGCTGCTTACCTAGTGCATTTATGTCTTTAAGGATGCCCCCTTAAAACCATAATGCTTTAAGTGTCTGAGACAGGAGAACTATGAGCGTACTTGCTCTCACACAAGGAAGACACAACTAACTGCCATTTGTGCCCCCACCAGCTTCATTTCCCTCAATCTTAGCGGCTTGCATTCCTAGAACAAGATACCTGAGATGGACAGAAGAGAGGAGACGCTGACGTAGGTGGAGAGGTGCATGCCTGTAGTCCCAGCACTTGGGAAGCCCTGGCACGAGGATCCTGAGTTCAAGGCCAGCTTGATCTATATAATGAGAGTCTAACTCTCCCCTATCCTACAAAGACTTTCCTTTGGCTGATAGTTTCGGGGCTCCTGGTTCCTGGTTGGTTGGCTCCATCACTTTGGGCTTACAGCAAAGCAGAGAACATGGCAGGTAAAGCTCGTCACCTTATAGCAAGAAGTAAAGGAAACAGAGGAGAGGGTGAAGTTCCGGCAGATAGATCAGGAGTATGTCCCCAGTGGCCTAACTTGCTTCCACCAGGCCCCACCTCCTAAAGTTTCCACTGCCTGCCAGGGGTATCATGGGGCTGGACTCCAAGCTGTCAACACGTAGGCCATTGGAGGATATTCAAGATCCAAATGATAGGGATTCTCCTGACAAGCAGACTGGACAGGTACTATTCATGTTACCACCTCACAAATGAAGAGACAAAGACTTGGGGAATTTACAGAGGTCCCACAGCTAGTGAGTAGCAACGGGTTCAAACCAGACCCATTTCATTCCAAAGTCCAGCCTCTTTGCATTGCTATTCTCCCAAAGCTTTATACAATAACATGAGGGGAAGTCAAAACTCCATGACACCTACTAGGGGTCCAGTAGAGGTGAGAAATGAGAGAGGGAGGCAGGGGACTTAGTGGCTTTCAGAGGGTGAGAAGTCTGTGTGGTTTTGATTTTTTTGAAACAGAGTTTCACTGTGTTAACAGCCTGGCTGTCTTAGAACTCGCTCTGTAGACCAGGCTGGCCTCGAACTCACAGAGATCCACCTGCCTCTGCCTCCCTAGTGCTAGGATTAAAGGTGTGCGCCGCCGCCACCCGGCATTGTCTGTGTTTTTAAGTTCCTGTTAGAGGGAGATTCATGGTCTTTCTCAGAGACCGTTAACTGAACAGATTGAGTTTCAGACCCCGACAGTGCTGATTTTCTCTGCGTTTGTATCCGAATCCTCCGGCTTTCCTAGTTTCACTTTATATTGCTATTTTAAAATGCTGATCAAATGCTACTTGTGGAGGGAAGGGCTCATTTCGAGTTACAACTTATAGCCCATCACTGAGGGAAGTCAGGGCAGGGGCTCAAGGCAGGAACCCAGAAACTGAAGCAGAGGGCACAGACAAACACTGTTTGCTTGTTTGGCTGGCTTTTCATATAACCCAGAATGACCGGCTCAAGGTGGCACCACCCGCAGTGAGCTAGGCCATCCCGCATCATCCCACAGCAATCACCAGTCAAGAGAATGCCCTCTAGACTTGTTTGCAGGTCAATACGACGAAGGCATTTTCTCAGTTGGGTCAAGTTAACACAAAATGAACCAGGATACCAAGTGTGAAGCCTTTCCTGGCAGTACTTGTTAATCTTTCTCTTTGGAATTCCAGAAGCTTCTTTCAGGGAGTCTGAAGACTGGAGAGCACCTCCATTCTCTCTATGGTCTACCTTGTGGTGTGGAGAGGAGCTCTGTGGGTAGGGTAGACAACAGCAGACTGCCCACAGCAGGAGTGAAAGCCAGCGCCTGGCTGAGTTTTCATCTACCAGTTGTGTGCCTGGACACTCATAGCCTTGATCTCTCTCTGTGAAGGGGGAACGATACAGGAGTATACCTCACAGGAGAAGCGGTGGATAGAAAATGCTTTGTTTGAGCTGGAGAGATGGCTCAGAGGTTAAGAGGGTTGAGTTCAATTCCCAACAACCACATGGTGGCTCACAACCATCTATAGTGAGATCTGCTGCCCTCTTCCGGCAAGTAGGCAAGCATGCAGACAGAACACTGTATACACAATAAATAAATCTAAAATTAAAAACTGCTTTGTTTTGCAGAACTAGGGATTGAGCCTCGCATCCCACACACACTAGCCAAGCACTCTACAGCTGAGCTCTGCCTCCAGCCTGTTCCTAGGTGGTCTAGTTTACTTTCTATCGCTGTGACAAAATACTTATGGGAGGCAATTTGAAGAGGAAGTTTGTGTTGTATGTATGTGCTGTGTGCACACGAGTCTGCAGGTACACGTCTGTGTGTAAGCCTGCAGAGGCTAGAGCAGGAGATCACACGTCTTCCTCTATCACTTGAGACAGGGTCTCCCACTGAACCAGGAGCTCGCTGTTTAGTCTAGGCTGGCTGACCAGCAAATTCTCAGAATCTGCCTCCCTGTGCTGGCATTACAGACACACACAACCAAGCCCATCTTTTTAACGTGGGTGCTGAATTCAAACTAGGGTCCTTATGCTTGCAGAGCACGTATTTTTACCCACTGAGCTATCTCTCCAAGCCATGCCTTTTGTTTTGATACAAGGTCTTTCTAAGCTGCACAAAGTTGGTCTTGACCTTACCATTCCAGAGGATCCAGTGCCCTCTTCTGGCATCCACAGTCACAAGGTATGCAAGTGATGCACAGACATACACACAGACAAAACCCTCACACACAGAGTAAAACAATAAAAATAAAATTATAAACTTATTTAGATTACTTTTTTAAAAAGAGAAAGAGAGCCAGTTTCCTGGTACAGCTCATTTATCTCACTGTGAGCCAAGGAGTTTTCCAGCATCCTTACTCCCTACTGTAGATTGTGGCCTCCTTCTGCATTTGACACCCTTCACCATGCAAGACCGGAAGAAGACCTTCAGAAATTAATTCAGGCCTCACAGTCTACAAAGGACCACCAGCTGTAGCATTGACTCAGAAATCCTTAGGCCGTTAGCAAGCATTACACAGCAGACTAATATCTCCCCCTAGTGGATGGGAAAGAATATGACTAGCTACATTCCTTTTCTTTTGAGACAGGGTCTCACACAGAAGGCCTCGCTAGCTTCAAACTTGTTAGGTAGACCAGGACGGCCTTGAACTCACAAGGATCTGCCTGTGTCTGCCTCCTACGTGTTGCAATTAAACATGTGTTCCACCGTGCCCAGTTTCAAGTCGCTATTGGTTTAAGTGACTTTGGGATGAGTGTGCCCGGTTGAAAATCAATCTCCAAGAGCAGTGCAAAAAGGAGGCTAGGTAATTAATTGGGCAAAGTGACTGACGCTCAAATCGTCCTGGCAATGACTGAGTTGTGGAAGGGGTTGGCAGCCAGCCGCCTGAAGACTGAGCAAGCCTTTAGTGCCAGAAGTCTCAGAGCCCAGGCAGATAGCACGGTAGGGCTAAGGGTCCTAATAACTCAAGCCTGGAGGGCCCTACCACTAGAGGGCACCACTTGCCACTGCTTTTGCCTGCCTACTTCCACCGCAGTTGACAAACGCTGGAGAAACGGAAAAGTTCCAGAGGCTGGCCTTTGAAGAAAGTCTCTTTACCCTCCTGCCATTTCTATGCAGGTAGAGCAAATGAACCCGTAGCCAGCTAGCAGGTATAAAGTATGTAATAGTAGATATAAATATATAACACTTTCATTGAATTAAAGACAATATCTCATTTAGCATCTAGTGTGAGGAACCTCTAAATTTGACTAGCCCAGAAGCTCACGGTTGCCATAAAATCTGCCCTTCCATCTTCTGCTTGCTGCCTTTGGTGTACCCTGATCTGTCCCCATGGTAGCTCATCCAAGAAAGCTATGACTGTGCCATCCAGGGTCACATTCAACTGTAAGTTCAGTAGAAAAACCTGAACTCTTTCTTGTATATTTGGAGGCAATGAAAGCTTTCCCAGCAGCTCTCCTGAACACTTCAGTGTCTCAGGAAAACTGCCCAGGCTAAGGGAATGGGGTAGCTCACTTAGCTTGTATAACCAGCTCAGAGCACAGGACCACAAAGCAGTGTGGGACTCTAAACAAATGGAACACAGCAGGGAGAAAGGAAGGGGCTGCTAAGAAAGGAACCAAGAGTGTCACTACGGTTAGAAAACTTCCTTGAGATCCAACCAGGACCGACCCTCCAGGCTTCATTGGAACCAGCCTGTAATCTGTAATCTGTATTCAGCCTGTAACCGTAGTATTTGGAAGCAGAAGCAGGAGTATTGTCGCCAGTTTAAGGCCAATAATGAGTTCCAAACTAGCTGAGGTTACATAAGTGAGACTTTGTCACACGAATAAGTCCCCAAAAACTGATAGTCGTGTCTCTCACACACCTATGATCCCAGAATTTAAGATGTGGTGGCAGGAGGATCCATTCAAGGCTGCAAGATATGTGCCAGGCATGGTGGCACACACCTTTAATACCTGTACTTAGGAGGTAGAGACAAGATGATCCCTACAATTTCCAGACCACCCTGGTCTACACGGTGAGTTTCAGAACAGGCAGGGCAATGTTATGGGACCCTGTCTCAAAAGCAAAAGAAAGACATTCAAGGCTAGCCTTGGACTACAGAAGAAGTTCAAGGCCATCTCTAGCTACAGGAGAGCCTGCCTCAAATAGCAGAAACAAGGTTCTGGAGAGCTGGCTCATGGCTAAGAGCAGATATTGCTTTTGGAGAGGACCTGGGTTTGAGTCTCAGCACTCACATCAGGCAGCTCACAAGTGCCAGTAACTCCAGCCTCAGAGTATCTGGGGATCAGATGTCCTCTTCTGGCCTCCAGGGCACCTGCACGCATACCACATACCCCCACACAGGCACGCCCACACACACACAATTAAGAATGAAGGCAGAGACTGAAGAGATGGCTCAGCAGTTTAGAGAACTTACTGCTCTTGCAGAACACCCAGGTTTGGTCCCTAGCACCCACATACTAGCTCACAACACTTCTAACTCAGTTCCAGGGGACCCAAGGCCCTCTTCTGACTTTCTCTGGTGTTGCAATCATGTCATACAAATGCATATACTCAGACACACTATATACACATAGAGTAATCAAATGTTTTAAGATAAATTCACAAACACACACATACACAAAATAACTGGTAAGATAGATGGATCTCCATGATTTTGAGGCCAGATGGTCTACATAGTCAATTCTAGACCAGCCTAGACTCCATAATGAGATTCTGTCACAAAGGAAAAAAAATAAAAATTAAAAAATAAACCACCAGAAACTGCTCCAGAGGACTCACTAGGACCTCAAGACAATAAAGAACCAGGTAAGGTATACCAAGTGGAAAATTAGCAACACAGAGACCTATAAAAAGTCTGTTTTAAAAGGTAAAATGATGAGCATGGCTTTTCTCTTAAGGATTCCAGAGAACTCTCACATCTAGTGTCCTCGTGTGCCTTAGCAAGAACCTTTACAGCTTTCCATCTTGCCCAGGTCCTTAAAAGTCCTTAGTAGAACACTGGGCAGTGGTGGCGCACACCTTTAATCCCAGCACTTGGGAGGCAGAGGCAAGTGGAACTCTGTGAGTTTGAGGTCAGCCTGGTCTACAAAGGGAGTTCCAGGACAGCCAGGGCTACACAAAGAAACCCTATCTCAAAAAACAAAAATAACAACCAAAGTTCTTAATAGATACAATTAAAAAATGGCATATTTGTTTCAAATTTTCATCAACAGTGCATTCAAGTTACTTTATTCACCCGTCCAACCTACTCCTGTTCTGATGCCCCTGGTCATTTTCCTGCAAATCCCTCATTCACCCTGCCCTGCAAAACGAAGCCTCCTCTCTCTCCCCATAGTTCAGTCTTGCTCATGGCTCTCTAAAATCATGTCTACCAACATCTGTGTTTAGAAGGGATAAGGATGCTAAATAACAGAGAAGAGATAGTAACTTGCAGGTTGATTTCAAAATCATTTTAGAAACTCATCAGCTTAGGGGGTTGGCAAACGATACCAATCAAAATTATACAAAAATTCTGGAGGGGTCAATGGCTGAGGAGGTGAAGAGCTCTATCACCGCTAACTCTGGCCACCAGAGCTTATCTCTGAGAACCCACAAGGTGGCGGGAGAGAGATGACGTCAGCAATTATCCTCCGACCTCCACAAGCTCTGGATACCCACATTCGTCCATACACACACGAAATAAAGAAAAGGCCTTCTTTAAAAAAGAAACCTTGCCTGGTTTTATTGGCCCATTTACCTTTCTGTTTGCTTTTGATTTGTTTTGGTTTGTTGTTTTTTTTTCAAGATAGGGTTTCTCTGTGTCTCTCTAGCTTTCCTGGAACGCTGTAGACCAGGTTGGCCTCTAACTCACGGAGATCTACCTGCCTCTTCTTCCTGAGTTCTGTGATTAGAGGCCTGTGCCACCACCGCCTGGCAAAAAAAATTCATATTTTTTATTTCATGTGTATATGTGATTGTCTATATGCTTGTATGTGCTCCATGTGTGTGCCTGGTGCCTGTGGAGGCCAGAAGAAAGCGCTGAACCTCCACAATCTGGATATATATATATATATATAAACTGGGCATGTGGCACACCTTGCCTCTAGTACTTGTAATACTTGGAAAGAAAGCAGTCTCTTTGAGTTTGAAGTCAGCTTGGTCTACATAGTGAGTTCCTGGCCAGCCAGGGTTACATAATGAGACCCTGTCTCAAAAACAAAAATCAAACAAACAAAGACCATATTAGGGTAGGTGTGGGGTAGTTAGAATTTGGTAAGCTATCATAAAATTACTAACTTAAGTGAGAAACTGTGAAAGTATTTAATCTGTGCATTTAAAATCATTGCACAGCTGAGTACAGATGTAGCTAGCTTAGGGGAAAGCTTGCACGCGGAGCACGCGCAGAACTATTGACACTTCAGAGTCCTGGAAACCCTTCCAGATCTTCGCATTTACAGCTGGAACCCAGTCTTGCTGAACCATTGAGAGACAGTAGGATGTCGCCCCACCCGCCACCTGCTCCTACCCTGGGCACAGCAGAAAAGTCAAGGAAGTCACCTGCCTGCCGCTGCAGAGACCGGCACACCTCCCAAAAGAGCAACCCCGCCCCGGCCCCGCCCTAGTATCACACCCGCGCCTTGATTGGCGTCAGACCGCTTGCTGTGCGCGCAAGCGCAGCACGGCCACCCCGCGCTCTGTAGAAGTCACCTCATTTGCTGAACTGTTGGGAGCTGTAAGACCTCAAGTTTGGTCGCCCCCGCAAAGCAAATTCTGTGCAGGAAAGTGGCCCTGGCCTAGGTGACCACTTCGGTATTCTGAAGCGCAGGCAAGGACATTGGGTAGGGTCCCTCCTTGTGGAAGGGAACACTTAGAGGTAAAGGCCAGGGCAAGGTGATAGAGGAGAATTTTGGGTGATCCCCGGAGCCTCATGACTCCTGCTTTGGTCACTGAATATGTCTTGGGGCTGTGCCCTCTAGCTCAGGTGCTTGTAGTACTGCAAACTCCAGTAAGTGCAGAAAATTGTCAGAATGGTTGGGGCTACCCACAACCCCATCATCAGATCCAGGCCACATTTATTGTTTAATTTCGAGATAAAGGTCAGATTCTAAGTAGCTCCAGCCCTTGGCTTACCAAGCCGTTCATGACAGGCGTCCAGCAAGAACCAAGCACAACCCTCTGAGTTTCTCGCCGTGTTTATCTTTCTGAAGGAGACCGACTTCCTCAAAGCCGAGTTCTCCACCTCTCTACATCTGGCCCTAGAGCCTCTAGTTTGGCCGCTGAGAAAATTCAGCTTCCTAGTTGACGTTTCCCGATCAAGCACCAAAGGAGCTCTGAACCAATGGATGTGATAGCCATACTTGGGCTATGGCTGGGCGTTTGGATAATAGCACCTGGTACAGTTATGACCAAAACCACTATAAAGTAATAAATGTATTTTCATAGAATATGTACACAATCTGTAGGCGTGGCATTGCCTGCTCATAAAGCATATACGTATTCAATTTTAATGGATGCTAAATAATGGCTTCAAAATGCCCAGTCACTAAACCTGACTATATTAGGTTCCAAGGCAGAAGGGGATTGAAGTTGTTGATCAACTGACCTTAAAACAAGATAGTCAGCCCTAGGGATGCAGTTCGGTAGCAGAGCACTTGCCTAGCATGTGTGAGGACCCTGGATTTGCTCCCCTGCACTGTAAATACTAAAAGTTAAAAATGGGAACGTAATGCTGGGCTGTGCGAGTGGTCTGATTTGAGGAATTGGAGAAGCACATAAGAGAACCAGAGAAATGGTAGCATGACAGAGGGGGCTTTAAAATGAAGGAAGGAGCTGGGCGTGGGAGCACATGTCTTTAATCCCGGTGCTCAGGAGGCAGGGGCAGGCGGATGTCTGTGAGTTTGAAGCCAGCCTGGTTTATAGAGCAAGTTCCAGGTCCGCATCCGTAACTCCAGCATCAGAGGATCTGACGTCTTCTGGCCTCCACGGGCACTGTACACACGTGATGCAATACATACATGCAGGCAAGACACTCATAAAAATACAAACAAACTTAAAAGTAATAAAAATGAAGGAAGATCATGAACCAAGGATATGAGAGAGCCGGGCCTAGTGCCATGGCCTGTAATCCCAGCAGTCAGGATGTGGGATCAGGTGTGATTGTGAATTTTAATCCAGTCTGAGCTACTTAGCATGTTCCTGTCTCAAGGGGGAGAAAAAAAAAGCTACCTCTAGAAATAGGAAGACTACGAGTGCGAAGTAATCCTGGGCTACAGAGTAAGACCCTTGCTCAAAACACACATGTAAAAAAAAAAAACAAAAAAAAACCCCACACATGTAAATGAATGCAGTCACTAGTGAGTGGGAAAAGGGCCTACATTAGGGAGACACTATTCAGTGCTAGGACAAGAGCCACAATATACTCTACGGTCTGTTCTATTTACAAGAATTCTCCTACCCCTCAGCATGTCATATCTGATAGCCATATGCCCCGTTAAGAAAATAAGATAGACTGGGTGGTGGTGACGGCACACGCTTTGAATCCCAGCACTTGGGAGGCAGAGGCAGAGGCAGGAGGATCTCTGAGTTCCAGTTCAGCCTGATCTACAGGTTCCAAAGCTACAGAGAAACCTGTCTCAAAAAAAGCAAACAAAACAGACCCAATTAAGAGAATATAACTTTATCTGCTTTTCTAAGGGGGGGGTTGTTATTCAATAAACCCTTCCTTCAAGACATGGGCTATTGACTATAAGTATTGCAGCTAAGAAATGTTTATGATTCATATCCTGCTTAAAATACTGTCGGTAAAGGTAATTAGATAATTATCATGTATCACCAGTGACAATCAAGACTGGGCCGGAAATAAATATGAAGAAAGATCATCACAAAGTAAAGGCAAACACCAAACACGGGAGAGAAGAGATTGTAGGTGAAACTTTCCCAGTGTGTTTTATTCACAAAGCAGCTATTTTTGCAATGCCATAAGAACATACGTAAGTTCTTGACAGCAAGTAGAGGCTGAACATGCTCACTTGTCCTGTCCGGTCTCACAGTGAGAAGCCGCCTTTAACCTGTTGGAGATTTCATAAACTTGGATGACAAGCTTGAGCTGATTAATGGCTTCCTTGTCTGCTGTTTTCATGTTCAATCCCAACATCTTCATAATGGTTTCTCGAAAGTCGGCAAGCTGTAAGGAACCACCGAGAAAATCAATATGTCATTGCCATGAGTACGATGAAGTTGGTGCAGACTGAAATGTAATTCTATGAAATGTTTCTTTAATGCAATACATCCCATGGGTGGGGGGGTGAGGAGATGGTCAGAGGGTCTTGCTAGGCTTGAATTCACCTTGAATTCACCTTCCCCCTCTGTCTCCCAAATGCTGCAATTACAGCCGCGCTTCAGGCTTCACACCATACCTAGGTGCAGCGGTGTTTTCAAGATAGAAAAATTCATTTGATTACAAGACTTCTTCATTCTTCTCTCTCTCTCTCTCTCTCTCTCTCTCTCTCTCTCTCTCTCTCTCTCTTTCCTTTAGTTTTTTGAGACAGGGTTTCTCTGTGTAACAGTCCTAACTGTCCTGGAACTAGCTCTTGTAAACCAGGCTGGCCTCGAACTCACAGAGATCCGTCTGCCTCTGCCTCCCGAGTGCAGGGATTAAAGGCGTGTGCCACCACCGCCTGGCTATGATCTCTTTTTCATTACATTCATAATGCAATTACTTTTTTAACTTTTATTTATTTGCACACACCTGTGTGAATGTGGGAGTCAGAGGACATTTTTAGGAGTCATTTCTCCTGCTTCTACCGTGTGGGTCCCAGGGGTTGAACACAGGCTGGCAAGGTTGGCGGCAAGCGCCTTTACCCCACTGAACCATCGTGCCAGCATATTTTTTTGTATTTGGTCTATGCTCAGTCTAGCCCTAAAACTCCAGGGTTCAGGTGACCCATGTGCCTTCATCTCCTGCACTGGGTACTTCTGGCGTGTGCTCCTGGGTGTGACAAACTGCCTTTGGAGCTTCTGATTTGCTTAATGCTGACAGCAGCCTTCAATGCCTATCTCTCCATCCATACTCCAAAGGACAAAGAAACCACGAGGTTTTGGTACAAGGACAGCGAATGAAAAAAATCACCCACAAAGCCAACTAGAGGAAAATTACAGCTTTCACTTTGTATATATGAATTTCCTGAACCAGCGGAGGCAGCTCCAGAGGGCCGTGAACTCGAGGTGATGGTGTGGCACACGGACAGCCTTAATCCCCAGACACAATGTTGCTAACAAGCCTGAGACCTGGGGGATTGACACGCAGGGCAGTGGGAGATGAAAAGAGAGAGGCTTGGATGCATGAGACCAGAGATGGCAGTTCTAGAAGACAAGATTTCTGAGGGGAGGTTGCAGAGTCTCTGCAAAGTTGCAGAAAAGAGGAATGACGGACCTAAGGGAATATACAAAACGGGAGTACTGCAGAAGGAGACAGCACGTAAACCCTCCCCCTCCAAATAAAAGACCACTTGCCCCTGTAATACCAGCCGCAGCTCAAGGCCTGATTAGGCTACAGAAGGAGCCCAGCTTAGGCAACCGAGTGAGGCCCTGTCTCAAAAGGAAGAGTTTAAGGGGCAGGGTTCAGAGCTTGGTGTGCTTTTCTAGCATCTGAGAGGCCCTGCATCAGGACCAGTACCCAAACGAAGAGAGAAAACTAAAACATGCGCCCTTGCTTTCCCAACAGAAGAGGGCAGTGTTCAGCTAAAATAGTCATCTATTCTAGTAACCTGGTAAGTGCTCCAAAGCAGGACTATGGAAAGATGGGGCAAACTCAAAGACCTTAATGAGAATAAGGGACTGGAGAGACTGCTCAGCGCTTACGAGCACATAGTGCTCTCTCAGACGACCGGGAGTTCAAGTCCCAAACTGCAAGCCTGTGACTGATCCGGGACTCTGGACTCTGAGAACTCCACACATGCAGCACATGCTCACACAGACATACTCGTGAGTAGGAACAAAGCAATCTTTAAAAATATAAAGTGGATAAATAAATAACAAGTTATGTGGAACTACCTTTGGACAAAAATGGAAAGACAGTATTGTCTAACTTAAGGCGATAAAATTCATGCCTGTCACAGAACCGAATTATAAAACTACATGTTTCTCAGTGGCCGTGTTCCCTGTCATATGGGAAACAACAGCTGCTAGCCAGACAGACACCAAGAAGAGAAGAAGAAAGACCCTGTAAGGGGCTAGGTGCTGATTGCGGTGTCCAGGGACACATCTGGCCTTGTAAGACGCTCAGTAGTCCAAATCATCTCTGATGCCGTTAGCCAAAATGTCCCTTTTTGTCAAAGTTAGCTGAAGTCTAATTTGCGGTGAGTGTTGATCATGTCAATGAAATCTGTTTTTAACATAGTTGTAAGAGACCTCTTGCTCTCGTCCTGAGACGCCCTTCAGTGCACTCCTGACGGTGGTGGAGGGCTCAGGAGGGCCCGGGGCTGGCACCTGGCGGACCCTCTCCTTCTCCGATCTCACTGCCTGCGCTGCCGAGTCTGATGCGGTTTTCAAGTTGTCTGTTTTGGCAGCGGTTTTCTCTTTCACTGTTTCAACTTTTGTTACAGATTGCCTGAGCCTCTCGATTGTCTTGTCCTGTGTGAGGATAAAAGGGAAGGGGAAGGAAGGAGGAAAATGCGCTTAGATCTGGAAGTAACAGACTAGTCAACTCAACTTTGTGTTGAGGCAGGGTCTCACCGCGGAGTAGACCCAGCTAGCCTTGAATTTGCAGAGATCTTCCTGCCTCTACTTCCCTAATGCTGGGAGTAAAGACTTGGGATACCATTCCTGGCTCACATACCTCAAAAAACCCTTCATAAAAATACATGGAAAGCGCCGAGAGGTGGTGGTGCACACCTTTAATCCCAGCACTCAGGAGGCAGAGGCAGGTGGATCTCTGTGAGTTCCAGGCCAACCTGGTCTACAAGAGTTAGTTCCAGGACAGGCTCCAAAGCTACAAAGAAACCCTGTCTCGAACCCCCCCCACCCCGGCAAAAAAAAAAAATACATGGAAAGCAAATCTTACCAGTTTTTTTATTAAGAGTCTATCTCTTCACTTTAATATTCACTAATAACCTACTTTCTCCTATCAGTTTTATATACTGAACTCATGGAATTTAAAGAGGTTTAACAGATTATGTCCTCCACGATATTATACTCTATGTTAACCAAATATTAAAACAGAAAATAACTGATTCTGCAGCAGAGAAATATCCTGATAAACCGCCCAGCAGTTTATTGCCCATCTGGTCACTTTAGTACATGTTTGACTTTAGATACAATACAACTAACTCCTGAAATAGTAGAGAAGCTAGGAGGCCCCAAAACAGAAGAAAAAATAGTTAAAAACCAAACAGTCTATTAATCCAATAAGGCACTATAGTAAAAAATGAGTGTGCACACTTGTGACCTCAGCAATTCACAGGCTGAGGCAGCTTCGAAGATCAGAGTTCTAGACCAGCCCAAGCTATTTGGTAAAATCCTTTCTCAAAGAAACACCAGAGGAAAACCAAAAGAAGGCGTTAGAGAGGTGACCCAGCTTATAGCTCTC
>JAQHUG010000043.1:2734735-2767697 GCA_028555095.1 Dicrostonyx torquatus
GTCTTTCAGCCATTTTAGATTCCTCTGTTGAGAGTTCTGTGTTTAGGTCTTTATTCCATTTTTTTATTGGATTATGTGATTTTTTGGTGTCCAAATTCTTGAGTTCTTTGTATATTTTGGAGATCAGACCTCTGTCTGATGTGGGGTTAGTGAAGGTCTTTTCCCATTCTGTAGGCTGTTGTTGTGTCTTGTTGACCGTGTCCTTTGCTTTACAGAAGCTTTTCAGTTTCAGGTTATTAACTACTTCTTACATCTTAAATTAGCCCATAATTCTTGTCTATGTTAGCCATGTGGATTGGTACCTTTATCAGTAAGGCATTCTCATCTTGCTTCCTTTGCAGCTGGATGATGACTGCAGACTGACCTTTTCTCTTCCCAGAATTCTCAGGTCTCTTCCCAGGTGTTCTGGTCACCCTGCCTATACTTCCTGCCTGGCTACTGGCTAATTAGTGTTTTATTAAAATACAAATCTTTACAGGGTACAAGAGCATAGTTCTACAGCAGATTTTGGATTTTGTTCTCTGCTGTAGATCCCTGTTCCACCCTTTCTGGGTCACCCTCTTTTGTTTGTTTGTTTGTTTGTTTAAGTGTATGAATGAGCTTGTATGTATGTCTGTGTACCACATGCATACCTGGTACCCACATAGGCCAGAAGAGACCCCTGAATTCCCTGGAACCGGAGTTTATAGATGGTTGTGAGCTGCCATTTGGGTTTGGGAATCAAACCCAGGTTCCCTGAAAGTGCAGCAAGCTCTCTTAACCTCTGAGCCTCTGAGCCATCTCTGCAGCAGGAAGCACTTGGTAAAATACAAGCCTCATCCTAACCCCCCCTCCCTTTACTGATGGGATGGCAGCACTGCTTACATAGGTAAGTGTTTATTGTGGTCCAAAGGTTCTATATTTGTGACTGTACTGTGATATGACCCCTATAAGGTAAAAGCTGTCCTAACAGTAATTGCTGCCCCAAGCATCTTGAGGGCTTGCCCAAAGGATGAGTTTGACATCCCAACCAAGCACTGGTTCCAAAACCTGCTTATTTTTCTCCCTTGTCACCATACAAATCAACTCTGCTTTAGGAAATTAGAAAATGGTTTATTCTGACCATGATAGGTCAGAAAATATGGATTCAAATGATCATTTCAAGGATCAGAATGACTTTCCACCATGGAGAGGTCTTTTTTAGTCACAAAGAAAGCCATCAGTCACATATTTACAAAATACACATCTGGGTGATCAGATAGGTGGGCAATCTAAGGCAATCTACTGGGGTACTATCTTAGTCGTTCTTAGTTTTAGGGTTAATAGAGGCTAAACACGTCAAGCTTAGACCTTTCTAGAGTTTTATCTAGAAGTTACAAGGCCGTCAGATATGAGGTAGATAACAGATAGAGCTATAAAGACAACCGTAGGTCATTTTGGCTCTTATGTGATTTTGACATGTTCACACTCACAATATTCTGCCTAGCCTAGGCAGCAGTCTGCGGCGCCTCAAGCTCATTAGCATTCTCTTAAAGGACATCCATGCAGCCAGGGTGCGTGCACAGCTGTCAGTTCAGTCCAGACTCAAAACAAATGGCAGGATGTTCATGATCTGGTTCAAGTATATGCTTGTTGGATTTCCTTTCTCTTTCTTCCTCCCCTTCCCCTCCCTCCCTCCCTTCCTTCTTTCCTTCCTTCCTTTCTTGATACACTTTCTGGTATACAAACTCTGTGTGGTAGCTACAGCTGAATCCTGGGGTCCTCTAAACAGAGACTCTGTTGTGAGTTTTCACAAGGTGGTCAGTGATTTCCTTCAGATAGGAAGACTTGGTGAACGGTCTCTTTCCTGAAGTTGGGTGTCAGGTAGCTGTAGATCTTAGAGATGACTTTAGAGGTGACCTTGGTGAAGTTTTTCAGGTAACAGGGCGGCCCCTGGCTGATGTGTAGTAGTCATAAATACTGCTATTGAAGCAACTTCTTGGGTACAGGAACAGAGATCTTGCCATTACCTCCGGGGACAGGGATAAGGAGGCACACAGGATGAACACAACCACAGTGACCTGTCACCTTGCACAGGATTGAATGGGGCTTCCCAATCTTGTTTCCATGGTAAACATTCTGCAGAAAGACAATGGGAAGCTTGGCCAAGATGGTGGCTCCTTGGATGGCAGTGGTCACCTCCTTGGAGCACTTAACACCAAGACCAAAATGATCATTGAAGCCCAAGTCTGCACAGTCTTAGAATGTCATCCTCTAGGGATGCTCCCAAGAAAGCATCAGTGGTCACAGCTTCCTTGATGGCAGGAAAGACAAATAGATCTCTCCCAGGGCCTTGATCTTTATATCCTTGACCAGGTGACCCAACTTGGTGAGGTGGTCCACTCCTTATCTTCCATTTTGCCTCCATGAACCTCTGGAGCCTCACTATGGTCCCTAAGATGGCTGAGACATCCCAAGCCTGGACCCCAGTCCTCCTTTAGTACCTGTGTCATCTGCTATTTGGCGTATTCCTTTGGAAGAAGCTAGTAGTTTGGGGGTTTTGTTTGTTTGTTTGTTTTTATTGTTGTTTGGTTGTTTGAGACCAGGATTCATGTAGTAGAAGCTGACTTTGAACCTGCTGTGGAGCCACACAGAACCTGGCCTTGGACTCCACAGCTACCTCAAAGTGTCAGAATTACAACTGTGTGCCCAATGGTACAGTGGTGCATGCTTTTAATCCCAGTGCTCGAGAGGCAGAGGCAGAGAGATGTCTGTGTTCATGGCCTGTCTGGTTTATATAACAAGTTCTTGGCCACCCAGGGCTATACAGTGAGACCCTGTCTTAAAGAGTAAAGATAAAACAAACCCTAACATAGATGCTGTCTGACCCATTATAAAAACCATTGGCCAGTTTGTGGAAGGCAGAGGCAGGAGGACCAGAATCAGCCTTGGCTACACGAGACCCAGCTTGATTTCAAACTCACCAATCTCCCTCCTGCCTCAGCCTCCTGAGTGCTAGGATTACAGGTGTGTGCCACCGGATCTGGCTTATTATTGTCTTGTTGGGTCTTTCTGATAGTATGATACACGGCCCCTTTGTAGGGAGGGATTAGCACTCAGGATGAAATGCTTAAGTAACATTCTTGATAAATCATACTGGGATTAAGATGTGCTCTGAACCAGTCTACACCCACCCACTTGACTGCCAGTCAAGAATCTAATGTTCTTTAAACATTCTTGCATCTAGTCTATCGTTGATTATATAACCAGCTCCCCTGTGAGAGGCTCAGAGTTTGGGGATGTGCCGTATGCTCAGCACTTTTGTCTAGCATCCAGCATGCAGGAGGCAGGACCGAAAAACAAAGCTAAACTTCCAGGATTCAAGTTCCCCCATAGGTCTCTCCTAGTTCCTTTGAAGTTCAAATTAGTCAGCAAAGCTGAGAACCAAACAAATACGGAACAACCAGAGCTGGGAATGAGGCCATATTCCTGAGATCCCAGAGATCTCAGACTATCCCCACGGAAAATTCTGGAAACGCTGTTATGAAGGCCAGCCTCCATTAGCCTGGGGCCTGTGCTGAGGACTTCACTTAACCACTACTTTGCCCTCTGCAGTGTGGAGAGAAGCAAACCTTACCGCAAAGAGCTGTTGACCCCCAGGACACGGGAACACATCTGTGAGATAGATTTTTACAGATTGCAGTGAAGAACCGCAAGCATGGTCAGGGTGAAAAACAGGGTGTAGTGGGGTCCTATGGCTCCCATACTGACTGCCGGGAGATGGGCACCAGTTTGGCCTCGCCTCAGTCCTGTTCTGTGTCCACTAGCAGAGTGTACTACTGACAGTTTTACCTGCAGTGTGGCTGAACGTGAGCATTTCCATTGCACGTGGGGGTGGGGGGTAGGAGGTGGGTGGATGGTGCCTTTGGGAACTTCTGGACTGATGAGAATTTCTCAGTTTCAATTACCTGGACTTTTCTAAGTAATCCTGCATTTCTGGTAGCCTGCAACACTCCTGCCTTGTTCACAGGGCTGGTATGGGGCAGCAGCAGGCACACATTCCTTTTTGTTTATTTGCTCTTTTTTTTTTTTTTTCTTGGTGCCTGGAGGGACAGCCGTGGGTGCTGGGAACCGAACTCTTATATTTTTGGCTGTGAGCCTAGCCTTTAACAGCTGAGCCATCCCCTCCAGGCCTGTTTATTTGCTTTTTATAGTTTTTTTTTCCTTTTTCAAAGATTTATTTATTATGTATTCAGTGTTCTACCTGCATGTACATCTGCATGCCAGAAGAGGGCACCAGATCTCATTGTAGATGGTTATGAGGCACCATGTGGTTGCTGAGAATTGAACTCAGGACCTCTGGAAAAGCAGCCAGTGCTCTTCTTAACCTCTGAGCCAGCTCTCCAGCCTCCCCCCTCTTTTTTTTTAAAGATAAGTTATCCTTATCACGCAGGCTGGCCTTCCGGATCATTGAGCCCACCTTAGCATGCTTTTTCCTTTTGGATTGTCCCTGGGTTATCTGAGCCCAGTCAGGGTACAGAGTAAAGCCACTTGTATTCACTTCCAGCCTCCTTGTCTTCCAAAAAAGTTCCTTCATCAAGAGTGACGCAGCTCAAACATTAGTTTTATCCAAACTAAAATTGCAGAAGTTTTTCTGTACACTTTGCCTTTCCCTAACCGTCTGATTTGCATGTATTTATTATTCCAGGTTGGCGACAGAGATGACTCCAATCTTTATATAAATGTGAAGCTGAAAGCTGCTGAAGAGGTAAAGCCAGAACCCCACCACCCCCTCCACATCCTGCTGGTGACCCCTCCCCACAAAACTTCCTGCCACCAGCAGACCCTAATTTAGCTGCTGAGCAGGTCAGGATGGGGTGACCTAGCACAGCTGGTTTCTCCCGTGTGCTTCTCGTTAGTTTTCTTCCCAGATGAGTGGGTGGGCGGTGATGTTGACTGCGATGGTAACAGGAGAATGGTACTTTGGGTTGATTCTTCTCCACACACAGGGTGAAATGATGCCTGGCACTTCTTTGTCTTAGTCACAGCCTTCAGAGGAATGGGCCCAGGTCGCAGGCTCTCTTACCGTTTACCCGTTTCTTGTGTTCATGTCTACAGATTGGAATCAAAGCCACTCACATTAAATTACCGAGAACGTCCACAGAGTCCGAGGTGAGCGTGTGAATGAGCGCGGTGAGGTGCCTCCCCAGCTGCTTCTTTTAGGGGCTGAGATACACTTTGTAGATAGAAGATCTCCCGGTTCTTCTTCCTAGCCCACACTTCCCCAATTCAGCATCTGTGTGGTAAACGAATGAAATACGACACTTGTTTTAGGTGTTAAAGTATGTCATCTCCTTGAACGAGGACTCCACTGTGCATGGATTCATAGTGCAGCTGCCTTTGGATTCAGAGAATTCCATTAACACTGAAGCAGTCATCAACGCTATCGTTCCCGACAAGGATGTGGATGGGTGAGTGCTACCCATGGGTTTATTTACTATGCTTCTGTTTCTGGAAATATACCACATTTGTTTCTAAAAGAACAGAGCCTACCTTCCTTATTTTGATGGCTTTGTTTTAGGTTGACTAGCATCAGCGCTGGGAAACTTGCCAGAGGTGATCTGAATGACTGCTTCATTCCGTGCACACCCAAAGGATGCTTGGAACTCATCAAAGAGACAGGTAAAGATGAGGCAAGCCAGCAACAAGAGGCCGCTGTTTCCTAAGAGCCTTCTAGATACACAATACCGAGGAAGTGGACCTTAGGGAAATGGACGTGATTGACAAAACAAAAGCCGAAGAAAAGGCTCAGTTTTCTCCCCATGTGGAATGTGCATGCTGTTGTTTAACAGGCGAAGGAACAGCCTCCTAGCCAGAGTACTTGCAAAAACACTTGTAATCTCAGCTCTTGGAAGGAGGATCATAAGTTTGAGGCCATCCTGGATACATGAGAACTTGTCTCAAAACCAATGGCTAAGGTTCAGTTCCCTGTACTGAAAGCAAAATTAAGCAAACAGACCAAAGGTCAGAGAGATAGCTTTGTCCAAGAGATAACAGAACCAAGATTTGAAGCCAAGGTTATTGAAAAGTTTCTGCACCTCCGACAAGCCTCTCCACTGATGCAGCAATCTAAGTCAGACCAAATCAAACCGAATTAGAAAAAAACCCAGGTTTAATGGATAAAACACTTCTGGGTGATTTTCCACCCCTCTACCCCAGATAGGAGATGAGGAAGAGAGACTGAAAAACCATGTGTCTGTTTTCTGGGGGCCAGTTTAAATACCCTGTGGGAATGGTCTTGAGCATCTATTGGCGAGGGGCAGGGGTCATCATTTGGTGAGCTCTCTGAGATGCGGCAGGGTTTGAAGAGAGATAGGGAGGGTGCTTGGGGAGGAGCTTCCACCAGAACATTCCAGACTCTGGGTATATGGATGCCAGGGGCCGGGATGGAGCTGCCACCAGCTCAAAGCATTCAAAGCAAGTTATTTTGTGTGAGGATAGGGTGGGGTGGTGCGGGAATCCTAAAGAATAGTAAGAATTCAGAGTGCAAACGTGTAAGTTCCTGTCCCGGGAGCCAGCCCTAAGTCCTTACCGTGGTTCCAGCAGTAGGCAGATGGCTGAAACAGATCTCTGAACAGTCGCCCCACTTTGTTTTATCACAGAGCTGGTACCTTCGCATCTTAGTTTCGTTATGAACACTTTTAGCAGAGTTTATTTTTTGCAAGGAAATGAGTCCTGTCAGAAAGAAGTAGGTTAGCAGTTTCAAGCGCTTGGCTAGCATTGCTAAAAGGAAAGTGGTCTGCTGTTGGCCCAGCTATGACAGTTCAGACCTACAGTTTACAGTCTTCCGTATGTTTAGCCAACGTTTCTTACAGTTTTATAGAAACGAATCCCATGAGCTCCAGCATCTGTGGCCTCCCAGTGTCTCACAAGTGAAGTCACTATAACCTTAAAGTAGCTTGAGATCATTGTTGAATTCTCGTTGGTTCTATAAGGTGTGGTTGATTGATCTGTGGTGCTGAGGATGAAACCAGGGCGCCGGCATGCCAGTCAGCTGCTCTGCAGTGGAGCCTCCAGCCCGCCCACGTATTTGTTTCAAACTGCACGGACTTCAGTCCAGTATATAAAGTCATGACGCCAACCTTCTCTAAGCACTGGGCTTCTGATGACATTGATTATTTTGTGAGAAGTGTGGTTTAAATCTCAAGCAAGCTTTGCTGGCTGGGCAGATGACTGTTCCAGAACTCTCTCCTGTGCAAGCAGCTCATTTTCAGCCCCCTCCTGGTAACTTGCATTCTCATAGTCACGGGCTGCATCTCACAGGCCAGGGGGTGATGTGGAGCGCTCATCCGTCACCTCTGTGAGACAGCAGGTATCGGTGCTAAAGAGCACTTTAGCTGGCCGGGCCTGATGACGCATGAGGCAGGACCATGAGTTCACAAAGCCTGTCTGAGCTATACAGAGGACTTTCAGGGCTAAACCAGGCAACTGAGAGTGTCTCAAAATAAAAACAAGCCTCGGGGTATAGTTCAGTGGAAGAGCCCATGCCTAGCATGTGTGAGGTGCCGGGGGCGGGGGGGGGGGGATGTTGATGCCTTGTCAGAAGCAGTGGTGCTGAGTCAGCAAAGATGCCTTCCAGTCACTTGCAGTTCCCGTTATCACTTCCCTGCAAATAACCCTGTGGTTCAGGCCCTAAGCCAGACAGAACTTTGGAAGAGAAGTTATATGAATCAACTCACCAAATCTGGAAAGCCTTACTGATACTAATCTAATTTCCCCCTTTGCTCTGATCCTGTTCCGTATATCAGCGTTCTCATGACTATTTTGCCTGTGTTGTTTAATCTGATAACTACTTCCATATGGCTGTTAGCTGTGTGTCAAGGTTTCTTTTTTGAGTGTAGGATTTCTTCCCACTCCCTTATGACTCAATGAACAGATCTTGGCCTAAACAGTTCTCCAACCCCGACCCTGCAGGAAGGACAGTGTACAAGATTCAGACCATGGCCGGAGCTGAGAGTGTGCTTTGCCAAAGGAGTGTTCTCAGGAGGATTTCTGCTCCATGCAGAGAATCCGCTTCTGTGCACCTCTGTTGGTTTCCGTCCGGATGGCGCGTGAAATAGGGCGATTGCTTCTCCATGTCTGATGTATGCTGGCTTCTCTTCCAGGGGTGCAGATTGCCGGAAGACACGCTGTGGTGGTTGGGCGAAGTAAAATAGTTGGTGCCCCCATGCATGACCTGCTCCTGTGGAACAATGCCACAGTGACCACCTGCCACTCCAAGACTGCCAATCTAGACAAAGAGGTAGGAGATTCAGAGTACAGTAGGCATCTGGCGTGGGTGGGTACATTATCTCACTGAACCCAAGCAACTATGCTGTGCTTCTTGTCTTCGCTTTATAAGACAGAGGATCTCAGTCAAATCACAAATTTGCCCACAGTTATCCAGCTCATTCTGACCCTATACTTTCTATACCAGTCTGCCCCTTGGCAGGCAGTGTTATATAGGGAATAATGCCAGGCAATGAAATTACTACATCATGTCCAGATCTCCCAGGCATGATGTCGTTGGCTGCAGAGGTGCCCTGGAAGAGGGTGGGCAGTGGACATCTTCAGACATTTGTTCTTTATTGCTTTATTATTGTTACTTTTGTTGTTACGCTGGGTTGAGTCCCATATAGTTGGGCAGTATTTTACCACTGAGCTACATCCTTAGCCCCAGCAGCTTCCTCCTAACGCTGTGTTCCTGATCCAAAAGTGTTCACACAGCTGTGTCCTTGTTGGCAGTGCAGTTTTGTATGTGGGCAGAGAACAACAGAGCCTTGGCACCATCTTTAATATTCTTAAACTGTTCTGTGGGGATAGTGGTAGCACTCACATTCCATAAAAGAGGGTGCGTTAACCAGGGTTACATTACCAGGAATGTTGGCCTGAGTCTGGCTCTAGACCTGTGCTCCCCCAGCCTGCACAGGTTCTCACTGCCTTTCCCATTAGGGGAAATAACTAGTGAAAGGCGGCCTCTGGTGTTACAGGGTTGAACCCAGCATGGAGTGGGTCAGCAGAAACTCTGTGGTTTGCCTTATCCAGTATCCCTGGAAATGTTGTTGATAACTAAAAATTTAGTGCCACAACTCTGGATTTTCCTTTTGACTTCTCGGGGTGTGTGTGTTTGATTATGTAATTTGTATAAAGTCTTGATCCCCTCCCCTAGGTAAATAAAGGAGACATTCTGGTGGTTGCTACAGGACAGCCTGAGATGGTGAAAGGGGAATGGATCAAGCCCGGGGCTGTCGTCATAGATTGTGGGATCAACTATGTTCCAGGTGAGTAGTTGCTGGGGAGAGAGAACTTCAGATCCCATTTTATATCCAGTCTGGGGGCTTGCTGAAACCGGCTTTGTTAGTAGGTAACTATGGTTCCCCGCTGTTCATCCTCAATTGACTTAGTCCAGAGAGAGTGGAAGAGGAGGCAAGTGTATTGCTGCTGGCTTGTTTCTGTCTGTCTGTCTGTTTATTTGAGATACAATCTCTTCCTATAGCCAAACCTGTTTTGAATTCATGATTGTCCTGCACCAGCCTCCTTCATGAAGGCTGGGACTGTAGGTGTGCTCACCTGACTTCTGTTCTATCTTCATAGAATTGTCACTCTTTCTTGTAGCAGAGGCAGTAGATAGCCTTAAATTATATGTTACAACAGTTTTTCCTTCTTGATGGTCTTGCTTTCCCTGGTTTTAGTTATTCATGGTCAACTGTAATCCAAAAGTATTAAATGGAGAAGTACTATAAAACAGTCAGTGAGGTTGTTGGTTTTTAAGACAGGGTCTCAGTCTGTAGTCTTGACTGGCCTGGAAATCACTATCTAGACCAGATGTCCTGAGCTCCCAGAGATCTACCTGCCTCTGCCTCCAGGGCGCTGGATTAAAGGCGTGTGTCACCACACCTCAACAGTTAATGAATTTCAGATTGTTTTCCATCCTGAGTGATTTGATGAAATCTTGGCCACCCTTCTCTGTCCTACTTCTTCCTACTTGGGACAGGAACCACACCTTTGTCACCTGGGCCCATGCTAACTAACTACACTACTTGCTCTTTAGTCTCTTGGTAACCCCCACCTACCAGATTTGAACTTACATTATCAAATTTGGTGGCAAGTGCTTTGATCCACTGAACATCTCCTTTGCATCTCCTGTCTTCGTGGCAGGTTGTTCTTTCAAAAGAAATTTCCAAGAACAGTACAAAAATACCTACATACACCCCCACACACCTACACCCACCCACCCCCACAATACATATATGTGCATATACACACACGTGTGTATATTAGCTGGTAAAAGGAACATTTACTAATTCAGTAACTCCTTCTGTGCATTGAGCACTATGGCAGGCCCTGGGCCCTTTGAGTGAGTGTGGCCCTGCTGTGGACTCCACTTATTCATTCATTCATCCACTCATTCATTTTGTGGTCGTGGGAATCAAACCCAGGACCTCGTGCATGCTAGGCAAGAGCTCTCCCATTGAACTATACCAGCAATCACCCTTCTCTGTATTTGGACTTTAAATAGCTTCTTTAGTTCCTCTCCTCCGTGCCAATCCTTCCTGAGCTATATCTGATTTCCTGTCACCCAGGGGATGGTCTTCGTCTTCTGAATATCCTTCTCTCCTTAGCTCTGATCACACAGAACTTGCCCTTTCTTGTATCCTTCCAGCTCCACAGTCAGCTCCTCGGTGGTCTCTGTGCTACCTTGTCCTGCATCCTGCCTTCTGACACTAGCGCTCAGGTCTGGGGAGTTATTGAGGTGACTTGCAGCAAGGCTGATTTTTTTTTTTTTTTGTCTCCCTTCCTGTCTGAAGTTTAAAATGCAGACCGTGAGCTGCCAGCAGCATTAGTCACTGTCAAGTTCTCACCGTTTCTAACCTCCCTCCCACTCAGCCTCGCTTTTAAAACAGTAGCTCATAAGTGATCACTCATTTTTCTGGATGTAATTATCTAACGGGTGCAGAAGAAGTTGCTCTCCTGATCTCCCCACTGTGAACACTTGCAATGTGACATCCGAGCTCAGTCTGCATACATCCCTGCGTCTCTGGATCATAAACTACTATGGGCATAAAAAAAAAAAAAGGTGTGCGGTGGTGGTGCACGCCTTTAATCCCAGCACTTGCAAGGCAGAGGCAAGTGGATCTCTGAGTTTGAAGCTAACCTGGTCTACAAAGTGAGTTCCAGGACAACCAGAACTGTTACACAGAGAAGCCCTGTCTTAAGAGAAAAAAAAGGGGGAGGGGGTGAGACTTAAGATAGAAAAGAAGAACCTGGGCTGTGGGTGCAGCTCCGTTTTGCCTAACTTGTGCTACACCTTGAATTCAATCCTTATTACTTCAGGGAGAGGGAGATATTTATTTACTTTTTAGAAATTAAAAACAAAAAAAACCAACAACAACCCAAAAAACCTGGGTTAGGATCTAGAGTTCTGATGATATGTCTGAAATTTTGATTTTTAAACATTGATTTCTCATGTAAATGGCTGTAAATATACTTTATTACCATTGGTTAATAAAGAAGCTGCATTGGCCTATGGCAAGGCAGAATATAGGTAGGTAGGAAAATTCTACTGAATGCAAGGGAGAAAAAAGGCAGAGGAGTCAGGCAGGCACCATGTAGCTGCTGAAGGAGAAAAATGCCAGAACCTTGCTGGTAAACCATGGGCCTCATGGTAAAATATAAAATAATAGAAATGGATTAATTTAAAATGTAAGAGCTAGCTAGGAATATGCCTGAGCCATTTGCCAAGGAGTGTTGTAATTAATAAAGTTTCTGTGTGATTATTCGGGTCTGGGTGGCTGGGAAACCAACACGCAATCTCTGTTTACAAAATAGCGTAGGTGGTCATCAGTGCCTCCAGCAGTCCTAGGCCTTTGGGCACATTCATATCAGTAAGGCCAGACTGTGTAGTTCCCAGAGAACGGTAAAATCACTGGGTTATGGACAGAGGTAGGCTTCAAGATCTAAATACGGGTCTTTGAATAACTTCATTGGATGAAGCAATCTAGTCTACCCCAGGTCACTTCTTGATTCATATTTTTTAAAATTGTTTACTTGAGATTGATTCTCAGTGGTAGGACAAGAGTTTAGCATGCATAGGACTTTGGGTTTTATCTTATTAAAAAAAAAAAGAATTGTATGTGTCATCCACTCAAGAAGGATAAAAGGAAAAAATCGCTTTACAAATTAATAATGAATTAGTGCATATATTTTTCTACCTGTTTTTTAATTTTGATTTGCCGGCTTGGGGAATCAAACTCAGGACTTTGTACATTCAGGGTTCTGCCACTGAGCCACATCTCCCGTCACCTCACCAGCATATTTTTTAGGAATCATGCAGAGTGAGGAAAGTATTGTTCAGAACTTGTGAATGTGCTTTTCCTGCTTAGCTTACTAGTAAAGGTAATTTGAGACAGGCTAGTGTTTTGCTTAGAAGGGATGCGACAAGAAGGGACGAATTCCCCACCACGCCCAGATCTAGTCTCCACTCTATTAGCTCCTGTACTGGCCTCCAATAGTTAGGGACCTCCAAAGTAACTGTCAGGATGAAACTCCAGTGAATTCTATGCTTTGAGAGAAAGTCTAGGGCTAGGAATGGGTAGGATAGGGTAAGTGCTGAGAAGCGGTCATTCCCACGGATCCCGCAGTATGTGTGAGGCTCTTGTCCCTTCATCAGCCCTCAATGTTTGGTAGGTGTACATGCTATGGGGCATGTGTGGAAGTCAGTGTAACTTCCCGGAGCTGCGTCTTGCCTTCGCCTTGGGAGGTGGTTTTATTTCTGTATTCCACAGACGAGCTGGCCCACTAGTTTCCTGTCTCCACCTCACCCTAGGATTGTTGGAATGATGGGAACACGGGTTCTTACGTGGGTTCTGGAGCTCTGACTCAGATTGTGTGGCTCCCATGCCTCTGCTTTTGCTCTCTGAACCATCCTTCCCACCTCCTTAGCATTTGAAAGACTCTGAGGCCGACAGGGAGGATCTTTGTAGTGTGCTGCTTTGGCTTCTCCAGTCACCTAAAAAACATTGCGAGCAGGTGGGTGTTAGACCTTTGCATTTTTGGACCTCAGGCAATGCAGAGCCTCCAAGGGCAGAGGGCAGCTGGTACAAGGACTTCCTGGCTGGATTGTTTTTGTTTTGGCTACAACTGAAAACTTCCTCTCGGCCACAGAGCCCTGCTCAGAGAGAAGTGGGAATGTGACTGAGCTTCTACAGATATCCCCCCCCCCCCATTACTGAAGTGTCTGGGCCTGTCCCTAGCATAGCCCGGAAGTGTTGGATGTTCTCTGTGTGAGAGCAACGGTACATCCCTGACTCTGTCCCCTTGAATAGCTAGTCTTTGCTGGTGAGACTTGTAGTTGGGGTCCTTTTAAAGAAAGTGCAATTATATTTTTTGCCTTGAGCAAGCATTTAAGGAACTGCCGTCTTTGGAACTGGATGTTGAATTGTTCCTCCAGCTCCTGCCTGGAGCTCACTAACTGCTGACAGTTGCTGTAGAAACCGTATCTGGCAGCTGTGACATAGTTGGAGCTTTGTATACCTAAAAAAAATTTCCTTTGTAGGCCTTGGCAAATTAACATTTTCAAAGGTTGTCAGCTTTAAGAATAAAAAACACATTTTATTTATCACCAGAGACTACAAAAGGAGTCTCCGGGATCTGAAAAAAAGCCCTCTTTATTTAAAAAGGATTTATTTTATTTATTTATTTTTAAATGATTTTAATTTTCATTTCTTATCATTTACACATCTTATGAGGTCTTTCAGATAATCTTATTTTCTCCCTAGAAAATAGGGAACACCTGCCATCTCTCTCACATTGGTGCTAGGGAGAGAGTCCAGGGCCTGATGCATGCTGGACCAATGCTCTAGCACTGAACTGCACCGCAACCCTGTCTAGTAGCTTTAATTAAAGTAGACACTTGAGCCTCACAGGACTAATGTACTCTTAAATAGATGGGGGGACAGATCCAAACTGACATAATTAATCTCTAATGTTGGAGATTGGCACCATTATTGTGATCTGATTCTTTGCTTTGCTTTTTCTTCCCCTCCTCTCCTGAACCAGATGACACAAAGCCCAATGGAAGGAAGGTTGTGGGTGATGTGGCGTATAATGAGGCCAAGGAGAGGGCGAGCTTTATCACGCCTGTCCCAGGTGGCGTGGGGCCCATGACCGTGGCAATGCTGATGCAGGTACGGTGCAGAAATCTCTGGGAGTCTTCTGAAGACCTTCCTACCCTAAGACACCACCTAAGACCTCCTCAGAAGTTAGGCACGGATGGGGTCTGCTGAGGGAAAGCCATGTGAGAGAGCAAAGGGATGGTGTCTGTCCTGTTAGTAGAGGGAGCAGCGTCCTTCCACGGCCTTTGGAATTTAGAGCTGACCCAGAAACACGCTGACTGGCTGTCCACCTGCTGGTGTGGGTGAGGCAAAGGCCCTTCCTTGAGCATGGTGCCTCCTCTCCTCACTCACCCCAGGGGAGGTTTGTACAAGGGTCACCAGGAACTGGGTCAGGTGGGGACTGAGCAGTAATGACCTGGCCCTTGGGTCGGACTGACTGTGGAGCTGAGCTGTTCACCTCTTCTATCTCCATTTCTGTCACTTTGCCCAGAGCACAGTAGAGAGCGCACAGCGTTTCTTGCAGAAATTTAAGCCTGGAAAGTGGACAATTCAGTATAACAAGCTGAGTCTCAAGACACCTGTTCCGAGGTGAGAATGAAATGTTCTTGGGTGGAACTTTGGGGCTGGTTAGGGTTGAACTGCTGCGTACTGTGGGTGCATGAGTACGTCTACAGACAGCACCATTGATTGGGGAGGAAAGGGATGTTACTGGTGGGGCTCATTATGCAGTCACTAAAGACTGACACCTGTCCTTGTGTCTTTAAAGTGACATTGATATATCACGATCATGCAAGCCAAAGCCCATCTGTAGCCTGGCCCGAGAAATTGGGCTCCTCACAGAAGAGGTGGAACTATATGGGGACACAAAGGCCAAAGTCTTGCTGTCAACCTTAGAGCGTCTAAAGCACCAGCCCGATGGGAAATACGTGGTCGTGACTGGGTATGTATGTCCTGTTGCCAGCAGAGTCTTCTACATGCAGCCTGACCACTATCACCAGGGTGGCATTTACACTCAGTACACATGTGTGGAAGAGCTACCAGCTCAGCCTTTTGTTGGTGGTGGTTTTGTTTGTTTGGTTTGGTTTTTGAGACAGGGTTTCTCTGTATAGCAGCCTGGCTGTTCTGGAATTCACTCTGTAGACCGGATTGGCCTTAAACTTAGAGATGGACCTGCCTCTGCCTCCAAGTGCTGAGATTAAAGGCATTCGCCAACCAACACCCAGACCTCTTGTTTGAATATTTTATTTTATTTATTTATGGTTTTTTGAGACAGGGTTTCCCTGTAGCCATCGAACCTGTTCTGGAACTAGCTCTTGTAGACCAGGCTGGCCATGAACTCACAGAGATCCGCCTGCCTCTGCCTCCTAAGTGCTGGGATTAAAGGTGTACGCCACCACTGCCTGACTCTTAAGGCTTTATTTTTTAATTTGTGTGTGTGTAAATTTAATATGTGTATGTGTCAGAGAGAGAGAGAGAGCCCACAGACTCCTAAAGAAGCAGTTTCAGGGGATCTGATGGCCCTGTCTAGCCTCTGAGGACAGTAGGCATACATATGATGCACTTACAGCATGCAGGCAAAACACTCTTACACATAAATAAGGAAAAAAATAAATAAATCTTTTTTTAAAGGGGGGAAAGGCTGGGGAAATGGCTCAGTGATTAAGAGCACTGGCTGCTTTTCCAGAAGCCCCCGGTTCAGTTCCAAGCACCCACATGGCGGTTCACAGAGCTGTCTCTAACTCCAGTGCTGGGGAATCTGACGCCTTCTTCTGGCTTCCATAGTCACTGCCTACATGTGGTGCACAGACATTCAAGCAAAAACTCCCATATACAAAATAAAAATTAATTTTATATAAAAAGAACTTAAAAATCATGGGCAATAGGGTCACATGTTGGTTCTATTTCTTATAGTGAGTAGAGCTAATTTAGAGTTCTTCTAAATTGTATTATGTGCATACATGATACATGCATTGTGGGGCTGCTTATGTGGAAGCTGAAGGACATTTTGGAGTTGCTTCTTTTATTCCACCATTATACAGGTTCCACATGGAACTCGGGGTAAAGCTTTGCCCTGGAGCCATCTGGTAGACCCCGATTTTTGTTTCTAAGTTTTTGAAAATCACTATAACTCTTAGAAAAAGATCTCTCAGAGTTTTTTGTTCTTCTGTTTGTTTGTTTGTTTGTTTTTGTCATTATAGTTTGTGTGTGTGTACACGTGTGGTGTGTGTGCACACATACGCAGAGACAAGAAGAGCATGTAGGATTCTCCTGGGGCTAGTTAGTACATGGGCGCTGGGACCCAAACTCAGTCTTCTGGAAGCAAGCGCCCTTCACCACCGAGCCTTCTCTCTAGCCCCTTGTTCTTATTTATATTAGGACTTATCTCTGAGTGGTCACTGATTCCAGTGACATTAATTCTATGGTCTTTTGCTCTCTTCTTGAAGTATAACGCCAACACCCCTGGGAGAAGGGAAAAGTACAACCACAATTGGACTGGTGCAAGCCCTCGGCGCCCACCTGAATCAGAGTGTTTTTGCCTGTGTGCGACAGCCTTCTCAGGGCCCCACCTTTGGGATAAAAGGTACCTGCGGCCAGAGGGCCCTGCCTCCTCCCCTGCCTTTCTTAGCCCTCCCAGACTGACTTTACCCGTGGGCGCGTATGGATGCTTCAGCTTATTTAGATAGCTGGGATACTTGCTTCAGACATTTGTACTGTGATTCCTTTGAGGAAGGCTTTCATCGTTATGCCTAGACTTAGAACTTTTGATATGTACAGGGATTCTCGGGATGTGTAGAATGGAGCTCAAAGGGCTTTTACTTGATATCCTGATATCCACTCTACTGTCATAGTAACAATAAAGGAAATCATGGCTGCTGATCCAGGCTCCCACTGAAACAGACCAGTCCCACAGAATAAGAAAACCTGACCCCAGTTAGTGTGGGCTTTTGTGCCAAATATTGTGCTAAGCACCTTGTGTATACGTCATCTCTATTCCCAAATGAGATGATTGTCACTGCTTAGGATAGCAGCATGGTGCCTTATTGGTAACGTGGTTAAATGCACCATTTTGCATTTATTTCTTTATTGTGTGTGTGTGTGTGTGTGTGTGTGTGTGTGATTGCCACAGCCTGTGTGTGGAGGTCAAAAGGTAACCTGCTTAATTTGTTCTCTCTTTCCGCAATATGGAGCCTAGAGATCAAACTCTGCTTGGCAGGCTTGGCAGCAAGCACTTTTACCCCCTTACAATTCATCACAGTAGCAAAATTATAGTTGTGAAGTTACAACAAAGTAATTTTATGGTTGGGGGTCACCACAACCTGAGGAACTATATTAAAGTGTCACAGCGTTAGAAAGGGTGACAGCCACTAACTCAGCCCACAGCAACTCTTGCCCCACTCCTGTATCAAGGCCTAAGCTACCACACGCAACCCTTTGGATCAGGGTTGAGAACACTGGATCACTAACCATATTTAACCTCATTTTGATCCCTGTGGTTATTTTTTCCAGGTTATTTATTGATTTTATTATTTATTTTGCATACATTGGTTGGGATTAAATTCAGGGCATCACACATGCTAGGCAGAAAGCACCACTGAACTGCACACACAGACATGCTTCTGTTTTTGTTTTAGCTTTCTGTGTGCATACTCTTTGTACATGGTGCTGTGGTACATAAGGACACTTTGACACACATATGCATTGCCTACCCCAAACCCCATACCCTCCCTTTTCTTATTGATTCCCCCTCCTGTTACTCCTTTTTAGTTTCCTATACAATGTTGCTTCTGCTTTCAAAACATTCTCTTTTAATTTAAGCTATTTTTTATTAATTATAGTATGTTCTTAGCGGTGCCTTTTTCATTTGTTGGCTGACAAGGTATCATGTTCTGCTTGTTCCAGTAATTAATGCAGATGTTCTCAACAGGCACACCTCTTCCTTTCCTTCCTGCCAGGTTTGACTTCGGCTTGTTAGTTTCATTTTGTCTCTGAGACAAGGTCTTTCCAGGTAGTTCAGACTGGCCTGGACCTCACTGTGTTGCCTAGGCTGGCCACCGTACTGTCCTGTGCCTCCTGAGAGCTGGATGAGCCTGCACCCTGCCTTTGTGCATGTAACAACCCCTTTTGACTCCAGGAGCCGTCTTCCTTCTTCTGATTAGAGAGCTCATTGTTGAATTTTCTTCCTTGCATAGTCTCCTGCTCCCAAAAATAAGATCTGTTCTTTACACTGACGTTTGTCTTACCTTCTGTGGCACCCTGGACATCTTGACTGGCCTTTTAGCCACACAGGCCAGCTGTTTTCTAATGTATATCTCCTATTCTGGAAGAGTTGGTGCCTCTGTGTTAGGTGTGTACCTTCATGATTCCTTTTTTGGAAGCTAGAGTAGCTTTGTAAGAGTAGGAAATTAAACAGGCTTGCCTTTATGTAACTGTCATCTGGGTTTTTTAATATGTTAGGAATCACAGGGAACTTATTTCTAAAGATAATAAGTAGGTATGTATGTGTGTGTTCACGGTTTTGTCATTTGCACTCAGATTTCAATTGAGAGGCTGTTCAGCGTGAACATGATCAAGTGTTTTAGTGCAGTGGAGGAAATTAGAAAACACCTGCTCACATCTGTCCAAATGACTAGAAAATAAACAAACAGTGTGCTTAGTAGTTACAGAAATAGATTTGTTGTCACTCTTTGGATTTCAAGTCGTGGAGAAGCAAGTTAACCTTAATTCCCACCTCGGTCTGTTCCCTAGGTGGCGCTGCAGGAGGTGGCTATTCCCAGGTCATTCCTATGGAAGAGGTAAAGCACTCGAGGGCTTGACTCCACCCGGCTCTGTGTCATATCTTTTCCCCTCCAGAGATGAAATTTATTTTATCTTATTATATATACTTGTAGAATGTTTAGTGGACAATCTACTTGTTTCTTGGCAGGAACAACACATTAAACAAAAATATCCTTATTTGTAGACTTGTGACAATAGCTTGGTCTCGAGGTCTGCCTTTCAGTGAGGATAATTATTTTAAGCAAGTGAACACATGTTGCATGGTCTTAAGCACCAAAGTCCTTGTGACACGGAAACAATGTAGGGACCCAGAGGGGAGCAGCTGTCTAAGCTCTTCCTCACTTGTGTAGCCGCTGGCAACCTCAGTGGTGCGGTGTGGGCTCCATTCTCTGGACGCTTTTATGGAGAACTGCAATTCTTTCTTTGGGAGGAGTTGTTTCAAGGGACAGATAGCTGGACATTTTTATTTTATAAATAGATAAGTTCTAGTGCTCACTGTGTCGCTCAGGCTAGCCTTGAACTGGTGGTAGTCCTGCAGCCTCCTGAGTGCTGGGGTGGCAGGCATGAGCCACCACACTTGGCTTTAGGGATTTGCTTTTCATAGCCCATTCGTGAGCCTGTCCACTTCAGCCAGTATCCACTGGTGTTAGTGCATATTGAGTTGGCTGTGGGAGGAGGTAGGAATAGCTGGAGATTGCTGTGGCTTCTGCTCTTTTGTAGTTCAATCTCCACCTCACTGGTGACATCCATGCCATCACTGCAGCTAATAACCTTGTGGCTGCTGCCATCGATGCTCGGATGTTTCATGAGCTGACCCAGACAGACAAGGTAGGATGTGAAGGGTGTGTGGGTGTGTGTGTGTGTGTGTGTGAGAGAGAGAGAGAGAGAGAGAGAGAGAGAGGTACCTGAATTCGTGTTGGATTAGTGTTGGTCCCTTGCATGCCGAGGCAGGTGACATGACAGTGGGTTGCCCCTCATCTCAAATTCTTTTCTTCCCTTTCTCTAAGGCTCTCTTTAACCGCTTGGTGCCTTCAGTAAACGGAGTAAGAAAGTTCTCTGATATCCAGATCCGAAGGTTACGGGTAAGTGTTTTCCTTCTTGGCTGCTGATATTGTAAGAAACTTAATTGATAAAAGCAATAGGGTTTAATGGTGGGAGCTTTCCCCTCATTTCTTTATAATTTAGAAGTGATTGCTATAGTAAATAGAGCACCGACAATCTACCCTCAGCTAAGAAGAGAGAGAACAGATGCTTTTCAGTGTGGAAGGAGTGTGGATGCCGTCGTGGAGATGTGTGGCTCCTGGGGTTTGAATCCCTGCTCTCCCCAGCCCTGGAATCTTTTTTTTTTTTTTTGGTTTTTCAAGACAGGGTTTCCCTGTGGCTTTGGAGCCTGTCCTCTTGTAGACCAGGCTGGTCTCGAACTCACAGAGATCCGCCTGCCTCTGCCTCCCGAGTGCTGGGATTAAAGGCGTGCGCCACCACCGCCCGGCCCCAGCCCTGGAATCTTGAGCAAACTCTTTGTGGGCAGTCTCTCAATTCGGTCTTCTATAAAGATGGCCTTGATAATGCTTGCCTTACCTAGACAAAGGACTCTGGGAGAGTTAGTTCTGTACTTTATTTGAATTTCTTTAACTTATGTAGCCATTTAAAAAACGTTTTTATTTGTATATTAAGTGTGGGCATGTGTGGGTCATAGCACCATGGAGAGTCAGGGGACAACTTTTGGGATTCAGCTCTTACTTCTCAGTTTGTTGGAGCAGGGTCACTCTTGTTTCTCCCGTCTCTTCCTCTCACCTCGCTGTTAGGAGTGCTGGGATTATAGATGTGTGCCAGTACATCTGGCTTTACATGGGTATGAAGAATTGAACTCAGTTCATTGTGCCTTCAAAGCAAGGGCCTTTACATTCTGAATAGTCTGTCCAAATCTGTATATCCTCAAAGCACATGTTTTACTATACAACCCAGAAATCCACTCTTTAATTTTGAACGAGAAAAATGAAAATTGCTGTTCACATAAAACCTGTACATGAATGTATTAATGAATCTATTAATAATCTTGCCAAAGTGAGAAAAATCTTCAGTGTTCTTCCACGGATGACTGGTTAAACCAGTTGTTGTACATTTGTGCCATAAACAGACATGAGCTGCGGATACGCACAGCTCCGTTGACTCGCAAAGGCATCATGTTGACTGTATCAATGGTTGTCAGTGTGTGCCTCTGTTTATGTGGCATCCTCAGTGAGACACAACTGTTGTGACCATTACACCACTGGATGCCAAGGGTCAAGGGGAAGGAATAGTACAGGGATATTCGTGTGTAACTTTACTGAAGTAAGGAAAAGGTTTGTGTGTGTGTGCACATGTGCATGTGTGTGCACATGGAAGCATTCACTAAATGGTGAATTGTTTATCAACAGTCCTAGTCACTCTATTTTTCATTCTTTGCATCCTATAATAATCACAATAATGATGAAAGAAAAAGAGAAGGAAGGAGCCATGGGTGGAGGTCTCGCCAGGACTCGCTGACTTACAACTGCTGGGTGGGAAGAGGACAATTTTATAAGCATTTTCCATCTTGAAAAATGATCTGCATAGATACTGTAAATCAATTTTAAAAGTACCTAAATTCTGTAAGGAAGAAAATAAAAATAAAAAGCTCTTTTTTGTGTGTGCCCCTTTAGAACACTAAGAAGTCAACAAAAGTATTGAGCCATATAAAATTTTATAAAAGTTTTAATTGATTTTTTTTTTTTATTGATTGCTGCTCATTTTTGCCTTTCCTAAAATCTGACTTTACTTGGGTTCCTCGGCAGTCTGGTTTTTAAAGCCTTGCATGTTGCTTTTCATTTCAATATATTTTGGTGTAGGAGGGTCGTTCTTTATTTCTATTGCTTTCATTGGTTAATAAAGAAGCTGCCTTAGCCTTTAGAATAGGACATAGCCCTTAGGTGGGCGGAGTAGACAGAACGGAAGGTGGTGGGAGAGAAGGAAGTGTGAGAGACACCATGATGCTCCTACCTGAGATGGACGTACGTTAGAATCGTCCAGTAAGCCACCACCTCATGGTGACACACAGACTTTATAGAAATGGGCTGAATCAGATGTAAGAGTTAGCCAAGCAAAGGCTAGAGATAATGGGCAAGGCAGTATTTAAATTAATATAATTGTCGTGTGATTATTTCGGGCATAAGCTAGCTGGCAACCTAGAGCCAGGCGGGAAGGTGTTCCCAGCACCACGTTCCTCTCAGGTGCTGGGAACAGCAGCTGCACCTCTCTACAACAATATTTGATGAATCTTGAAGTGTGCTGATACTTCTCCGCTAGGGCTGGTTTTGGAGTTGAGGGAAGAGTTGAGCAGAGTTATCGAGACGGACATACCATGTGGGAATAGGAAAGAACCTCCAGGCTTAGCTAAAGGGTCCCAATTTATCTTTCTGGATTTACAATGCTGGCATTCCAAGGGTGCACCCCAGACTGGATTCATGGTCCTTATTTCCTAGTGGAAATGCTAGGAAAAATATGCTTCTCTATTTTGTCTCTTAAGGGAGCAAGCATTTATTTTAGCTTACAGTTCAGAGTACAGTCCATCATCATAAGGAAGGACAACAGGGACTTGAAGCAACTGGTGACATCACGTCCATAGTCAGGAAATAGAGGGATGAACAAAGGAAAGCTCTCATCTTATTTTTGGTTTTGTTTTGTTTTGTTGAGACAGGGTCTGGCTATATGACACAACATGCTGGGTAGGCCAGACTGCCTCAAACTCAGAGATCGGTCTGCCTCTGCCTCCTGAGCCAGCTCTTGTCCCATTTTATGTTTTAATTTCCTCTTTTCTTTCTTTCTTTTTTTTTCCCCCCAGAGGTTAGGCATTGAAAAGACTGACCCTACCACACTGACGGATGATGAGATAAACAGATTTGCAAGACTGGATATTGATCCAGAAACCATAACGTGGCAGAGAGGTATGTCCCCTGCACAGGCTGCCAGCCTCCTGTGCTTTGGGAACCACACACTTCCCATGCCCCCGGATGCTCCCAGGCCAGGATGCTGTCCAGGATGTCCTTTGCTTTGCTTGCCAACCTTAGCCGCTATGTAGATGGCCCTTGGTTGGATTTCTTGCTGTCTATTCCATGTTGATTGAAATGAACATTTCAAGGAAGTTCTTGCATAAACCAAAAATAACATTTTTTAAGTTTCAATTTTATGCAGAAAGTTTTGGTGTCATGGAGTGGGAAAATGATGTTTAATCACTTGAATCATGTGTGCTCTTCTCAGAACTCTGCTGGCACCGGTGACTTGGCTTTTCATCTCTCTCTTCAGCCTGCTCATCACTTCTCATTATTAACCCCTCTTGTAGCACTTGGCAGCCTTCAGCTTTAGGCGCTGGCCTGACTTCACCACCATGTGTTGCTTTTCTCTGTGTACAGTTAGCAGGGCTCAAGGGTTTACTTTCTACCCATCTCCTTTGTCTCACGGTAGAGGAGACATTTTCATCGATTCGTGCAGAATGCACCATAAGGCCAACTTACCAACCGCGTTCTTGTTTTTATTGGCACAGTAACTGTTAGTGTCCTGTTGATTTGGAGTTTTTGGTGTTTGTTTTGATCATGTAGCCAGGCTGGTCTTGGGTCCTCTAGGCAGCCAAAGTTGACTTTGAATTAGCCCTCTTGCGTCCATTTCTCTGCTAAGTCCAGGTGTGGACCTGGACTAATGACATTTTAAAAATGACATTTCTTTTTAAAAAAAAATTTTTTTTTAAATTTTTATGTGTATGAGTGTTTTGCCTTCTGTCTATGCACCACATGCATGTAGTGTCTACAGAGACCAGAAGAGGGCATCATATACCCTGGAACTGAAGTAACAGACAGTTGTGAGCTGCCATGCCTGTTCTGGAAGTCCTCTGGATGAACAACCAGTGCTCTTAATCTCTGAGCCATGTCTATAGCCCCAAAATGACCTCCTTAATACAAAAGAAATCATACTGTCATTACTCTTCTTGCTTCAATAGCTTTCAACCAATGCTGCAACGTTTTAAATTTCTTAAATATAATTTATTTATTTATCATGCGTATGGGTGTTTTACCTGAATGCTTGTATGAGCACCATGTCCATGCCTGGTGCCCAAGGCGATTGAGAGAAAACATCAGATTGGAGTTACTGTGGATGCTTGTGGCTGCTCAGAACTCAAGCTCAGTCTCTGCAAGAGCAATAAATGCACTAAACCATCTCTCTAGACCCCACTGCAATATTTTTAGAAGGAAACAAGCTCACCATATGTTGTGAGAATTTAATGCATTGTTTAATCATTTACTTTAGCATGGGGAAGTATTGGTGGTGTGTAGAGAATCTTCCTCCGAGGCCCACACTGACCTTCAACTGGTTCTCTCAAGTGTTAGTATTACAGGCATGAGGCACCACACCTGGCTTCTTTTCCTTTGCTGGTGTTTATCGGTTTGTTGCAAAAGAAACAATTAGGGAACAGGCAGTTGGAGGCCTATATACATCATTTCCCTGTGACTTTGTGTGTTAACCAGCCTGGAAACTCATTGTTTTATGCATGTAAATACACTGCTGATGGTGATGGTGATTTTTACAAGTCTTCACCTCTATCCTCCAATCCACGGGGTGGAGTCACTGTCTCTGTAGATGGGCCTGAAAGTTCCATCCCTCCAATTATTTGTCCTTGCTGGTCACCATCCCCTCCTGAGGTTTTCTGTCCGTTTAACATTCTAAGGGCTCTAGGAACCTTGTGCCATGAACCCATGGCAAACATGACATACGTTTCCTAGATCCCATACATAGGAAAATCAAATGTAGGCGCCCACTGGACAGTGAACAGTAGCTAGTCCTGGAAGTGAGGTTTGGATTGGTTAGTGGTTGACCTTTCCAGGCTACCTGAGGTCATACAATTGGGTATATGTTTAGTCATCGTGAGAGAATGTGCTGGGGAGGGCCAGGTCTGCGGCGTGGAGTGTTTCACAAGCATTTGCACTTGGTCTGAGTTGACGGCCCTTGTGTGGGTATATGGCCAGTGAGTCATCCCACAGAACAGTATGCACCTTAGCCTTTTCAAAAACTGGGTTGCTCTTTTTTATTTTCCTGCTAATGTAGAATGTGTTTTGAAATCGAGTCCAGATTTTCTAATTGTTTGAATCCTTTAGAAGGAATGACGTTCAGTCACTCCACTTTCTTCTGCTTCAAGAACCGTCCTTCTACATTTCCGGTGTGTGACTTTTCTTACGCTAGAATAGCTTGTCGTCCCTTTTGAAATCAAGTATTAATAGGTCATCCTTAGGTTTGATTTGTTGTTTTAAAACTGTTGCTAAACGGGATGTGGTGACACATGCCATTAATCCCAGCGCTCAGGAGGCAGTGCCAGGCGGATCTCTGAGTTTGAGGCCAGCCTGGTCTACAGGGTGAGTTCCAGGACCAGGACAGCTAGAGCTACATAATAGATAGACCATGTCTCAAAAGCAACAATAACAACACACACAAAAAACAAACAAACCAAAAAAAAAAAAAAAAAAAAAACAACGCACACCTCTGCTGCTCCGTTTAGCTTAATAGTCCCTACATCTTTGCAGAATTATTATTTGCTTTTGAGATGGGGTCATGCTATCTAGCCCAGGAGACCTTAAATTCGAAAGCATCCTGCCTCAGCCCT
Organism: Dicrostonyx torquatus; assembly: GCA_028555095.1. Lineage (NCBI taxonomy): Eukaryota > Metazoa > Chordata > Mammalia > Rodentia > Cricetidae > Dicrostonyx > Dicrostonyx torquatus. The sequence goes on from JAQHUG010000043.1 coordinate 2,760,287, forward strand.
CAGAGTACTGGCATGAGAAATATGTGCAATCTTCCTTAGCTTTGTGTTTCTTCGTTCTTTTTTCTCTCTTCCCATTTTTGGGGGGTAGGGGAATCAACCTAGAGCCTCCCCAATGCTAGGCCATTACCCTGGATCTCCGTTCCTTTATTTATGTACCTTTTCTTAAAAACCGTTCCTTGCCCTGCCTTCCCACTGCAGTGCTGGACACCAACGATAGATTCCTGAGGAAGATCACAATTGGACAGGCTCCAACAGAGAAAGGCCACACGCGCACGGTAACTGTTTGTTCATCTCCAGTAATTGCTTCGTGGGAACTAGCTCTCTGCTTCCATCCTCCTCCATCCCCTCCTTTGCGACCACACGGGCAGGTGTTGTTCTGCCTTCTCTCTTTTAAAATGGAAGTGAGTGGGTGTGGCACTGAGCGCTCCTGACAGCTTTTGCAGTAAAGCTGTGTGTCACCTGTGTGGTTTTCCCCAGCATCCTTTCCTGGAGGTGGAGAACCCCAAGTGAATAGTCTTGCATGTAAATTAATTAAAATTGCTTCTCTTTTGCCATCATTTGGCAGAATGTATCTTCAGTGTAAGAATACCTGTGTTGTTCCTTTTATGTTAGGGAAGCTGTAGCCAATTTGTAACCAACTGTAACCAAGCTACTTTCACAGGAATGAAATAGGTTATTGGTCTTGCTACAATTTGGGGTGAGGAGGTGGTAAGGGTGCAGGAAGGATCTCATGTAGCTCAATATAATCTCTAAAGCACTATAGCTGAGGATGACTTTGAACTCTGATCCTCCAGCCTCCATCTCCCAAAGTTCTGGGATTACAAACTTATGCTACCACACCTGTTTTATAGGTTCTGGGGATCAAACCCAGGGTTTTGTGGATGCCCCAGTGCTACAACCCCTAAAACGCTGATTTTTAAAAAATGATTACTCAAGGCATCTGAACAATTAGGAAATTTTGACTGTTAGAAGATGTTTTAGATATTTCTATTCCATCCTTGTTAACTTCCGGTTTGACACAGAGGGTCTGCCTTTGTCTCTCCGTCTGCCCACAGGCCCAGTTTGATATCACTGTGGCCAGTGAAATCATGGCCGTCCTGGCCCTGACTAGTTCCCTGGAAGACATGAGAGAGAGACTGGGCAAAATGGTGGTGGCATCCAGTAAGAAAGGCGAGCCCATCAGTGCCGAGGATCTGGTAAGTGCCAGGCTTGGTGCCATGATGTCCTGCTGTCTCTCTGTGAGTCTGAGAACAAAATTTATACTCACCTTAAAATGTTGTGATTAGCTCATTAATTGGTTTTGCTCATTACAAAAATTCTGAATTTTTTTGTTAAGTTCCTCATAGTGAGTGATGTAATGGGACTGGGCTCTGTCATGGGCCACGAGCGCTCCGCAAGCACTGGGTGGTGTGAATGATGCTGTCACCCTGCAAGCTCTTCCTGAGCAAACTGCCACTAGACTTCGTATGGAACACCTGTCCTCCAAGTGTCTGATGTCACCCTCACTCCTCCCCAGGACGCTTGACTTAGAAAGGCTCTTTAGTCAGTTTGGCTGATGGTCTTCTGGGTGGGTCTCCTCTTTGTTTTGTTGTTTGTTTGTTTTTTGGTGGGTGGTTTGTTTTGTTGTTGTTGTGACTTTCTCCCTGTGTATCTCTGACTGTCCTGGGACTCAAAATAGACTAGGCAGGACTCGAGCTCACAGAACTCTTCCTGCCTCTGCTTCCCAAGTGCTGAGATTAAAAGCTGTGCCACTATGCCCAGCTCTCTATGTACATGATGTAAAATTTGAAATAAAAATTCTCAGGTGGTCACGTCTCCTGCCTTTAATCTCAGCACTTGGGAGACAGAGGCAAGCGGATATTTGTAAATTCGAGGCTAGCCTGGTCTACAGAGCTAGTGCCAGGACAGGCTCCAAAGCTACACAAAGAAGAAACCCTGTCTAGGGGGTGTTGGGGGGGGTTGTTCTTAAAGAAAATCTTTTTCCAGACAAGCTAATCCAAGCTTGCTTGGAACCCATCCTGTAGTCCATTCTGTTCTCCAAACGATAGCAATCCTCCTAGTTCACCCCCTGCACCCTGGGATCACAACAGTGCTTCTTGACCTTCCTATTGCTGCGACCCTTTAATACAGTTCCTCAGCTTGTGTGGAACCCAACCATAAAAATATTTTCGTTGCCGCTTAATAACTGTAATTTTGCTGCCATAATGAATCGTAATGTAAATATTTTTGGAGATAGAGGTTTGCCAAAGGTCTCAACACTCTCGGGTTGAGAACCGTTGTATTAAAAACCTGAGTCACCACACCTGCTTTAGATCAAAAATTTAAAGGCATGTTTGTATCAACACACACCAGTATAGTCGGTGTGATGGCAGATGAATTTAGAAAACGGAGAAAAATATTAACTTTTCACAGTTAATGTGTTTTAAATTTTAACACCCAAACCTTAAATTTAGAAGCACATTAATGTTGGATTTAAATGAGAACCACTGCCCGGTTTTCCTTTGCCATTGGTTTCAGCAATGATTGGCTCCCTTAAAAGAGGGAGCTGGATTTAGGAGTTGGAATTAGGCTTCTGGGTAGTAGTTTTGCTTCAGCTTTGGGAAACATACAGTGAGTTCGACTCAGACCCATTTCTGCTCGGATACCAAAGTTATAAATAACGTGTTGCTGTCAGAACTAACATAGCTCCTCTAAACTGGTCTAAATGGATTCCCCACACCAGCCAGCCGCAGAGCTTGATTGGGGCGCTTGTTTCTAGCACCACGTGTGTTTTCAGAAATTGTGCGTGAGTGCCATTTTCATCCTGCTTCCTCCCCCTGCCAAGATAACGGTGGCTTCCTACTGCGAGGGGGAAATGAGCAATAAAGATGAATGGTTGAGATTGGGTGTGAGAGGTAATTACCCCCAAGATGGTTAAAATGAATGAGAAGCCCCGAGGTTCTGAATTCTGGTTTCAGGAGATTGGATTTCTGCTAGCAGGAGCTGATGCTTCGTGGGCTTGTCTTGCAGGGCGTGAGTGGAGCGCTGACGGTGCTGATGAAGGATGCAATCAAGCCCAATCTCATGCAGACCTTGGAGGTGCGCTGGTTGACTCTGGGCTCCAGAATTCACTCCCTCTAGTCAAAACCAGGAGATTACAAAGCACACTTCTCTTGCAGAATCCGACACCTTTTATCTTTTTTGAAGGATCTTTAGGAATCTGTTTGCTATAGGAGACAGCTTTGTGGAGTCAATTCTCTCCTGGCTTTAGGATTTGAACTCAGGTCTCCAAGCTCACAAAGCAATCACCTTTACCCAGTAAGGCATCTTGTCTCCCAGAGAAGCCTTTTCTGCTGCTCATCTCTTTCCTTACTTTCTTTCTTACAGTTGGGAGGGGGGTTGTTCTAAAATAATGTGAAATAAAGGGCTTTAGAGCTGGGGGTATAGTCAGTGGCAGAGGATTTGCCTAGTATGTGAGAGGCCCTGAGTTGGACTCCCAAGACTGCCACAGGAAAAGAGAGCAGCAGGCTCTCTTAGACCACCAGCCCCCAAATCATAAAACGGAGACTTCTTACTAGTTTTGAATGCCCAGCCTTAGTGTAGGCTTGTTTCTAGCTAGCTCTTTTTATATTTAAATTAATCCATTTCTATTAATCTATGTGTTACCCTGAGGCTCGGTTACCTCACCCACATACTGCCCATCCTGCTTTCCTGCTTCCTCTGTGTCTGGCTGGCTGACTCTGGCTGGTTGGCTGGCTTCCCTTTTCTCCCTGTGTAACCAGCCTCACCCATCCGTCCTTTGCCTGGCCATTGGCTGTTTAGTTGTGTGTTTTTTTGTTTTTGTTTTTGTTTTTAGACCAATCAGGTACCTTAGGCAGACAAGGTGAAACAGCAACACATCCTTACATAGTTAAGCAAATGCAACATAAACAAAAGTAATGGCTTTACATCATTAAACAGGTGCAACACATCTTTATGTACTTAAACATTCTGTTCCACAACAAAGGGCTGGGCATGGCGTTTTTCCTCCTGGAAGTCTTTTTTCAAATTCTATTTAAATCCTAGCCTTTTGGCTAACGTGACACCACTGTGAGGCCAAGTTGGCCTTTGCTCACAATGTCATGGTTTCCACAGGGCACACCAGTGTTTGTTCATGCTGGACCTTTTGCCAACATCGCACATGGGAATTCCTCCATCATTGCAGACCGGATTGCACTCAAGCTTGTGGGCCCTGAAGGCTTTGTAGGTGAGTGTTTGCGCCTCCTCGGTGGATGGACGGGTTCGCGTCACTGAGTGGTGGTGGTGGTTTACAGTTGATCGTCTTCCTTGCAGTGACTGAAGCAGGATTCGGAGCAGACATAGGAATGGAAAAGTTCTTCAACATCAAGTGCCGGTATTCTGGTCTCCAGCCACACGTGGTGGTTCTTGTCGCCACTGTCAGGGCTCTTAAGATGCACGGGGGCGGCCCCACGGTGAGGACCAAGGACTGAGAGGAGAGCATGGTTGTCAGAAATGTTCTAGAGGCTTGGAGGAAATTCCATGACTCTTTCCCGGGTTGGAACTCCATTGCTGATGGATAGTGAGCCAAAGCCAGGGGTGGCCAGATGCCACCTCGCCCTCAGGGACAGATTCCCCTCCAGCATTTTAAGGGGTCCAAGCTGGTTTTGTCACCTGCCAGTGTAAAGTCCTCCTAGGGCTTGTGCTTGACCTTACTGACAGGAAATTCCGTGTCAACCTGTTCTTTATAAACCTAAATCGGATTTTCCTTCTTGATATTGACACTGGCAGTCAGCCAGCAGACACTGAGCTGAAGCAGAAGTCGGCTGTAGGCGGCAGTTCTTGGTGACAGGGCACTGGTAGCCTGCAGTGAGCTGGTGAAAGAAGGCCAGATCACTCAGGAAAGGCAAAGGAGGGACTCGCTCAGGACCAGCTCCAACCTGGACGTGATGTGTTTTCCTGAACTCCTATTGCTTAGACTATACCATCTTTTTTTTTATTATTTTTTTATTTTTATTTTATGTGCATTTCTGTTTTGCCATGGGTGTTGGATCCCTGGAACTGGAATTATAGGCAGTCGTGAGCTGCCATGTGGGTGCTGGGAATTGAACCCAGGTCCTCTGGAAGAACAGTCAGTGCTCTCTTAACCACTGAGCCATCTCTCCAGTCCCGAGACAATATTTTCACATCTCTTCTTTGTTTGCTTGCTTTTTAAGATAGGGTCTCACATTGTCATCTGACTGTCCTAGAACTTTCTCTATAGACCAGGCTGGCCTCAAACTTACAGCCCAACCCCCCACCAGTGCTGGAGCACACCTGACTTCATGTCCTTTCTTCAGACTAACATGTTGGTTGTTCTGTTTGGCAGTCATTTTAGAATTAGATTTCTGTTCTTTAGGCATTGGCATTGTGACCTGGGGAGTGAGATCTTGAATCTGTTGCTGGTGCAGTGATACCCATTTGTCCTAACAGAACAATTCTCAAGTGTTTCAGGATGCGGGAGGGGAAGGGGTATGCTGGGGGTGAACCCAGAGCTTTGCACATACCTGACAATGTTTCACTACCAGGCCCTTAGACGTTCTTGGTACATCTAAAAATTACTAAAGGCCTAAAAAAAGCTTTTATTTATGAGTTACAGCTATTAATATTTGGTATATTTTATATTAGAACTGAGTTGCACATTAACATAAATAGCTTTTTTAAATGAGAATCGATTATATTTTCTGAAAAGCGCTGTCTTTTTCCCCTCTCTTTTGTGTCTGGTTCACTGGAGACAGTGGATTGATTCTCCTCTGCATGTGACCTTGTGATGTCACATGGCAGGTAACCTGTGGAGAGATCATTGTCCACTCAGTGAGAGAGTGAAGGCTCCATCGGGCAAATCGTTTTGGCCTTGGGTCCCCCCACACACAAGGTTAGGTCCCCAGACTGCTCTGTGGAGGCTCTCTCCTAACTCACACAGCCTCTCTCAAACCATAGTCCAGTTGCCCCCGAGGGATGAAAGACTTTCCCAGCCTCAGATGCCCCTTTCCGCCAGAAATGGTACATAGTCTCTGGTTCTAGCTGGCATTCCCATCTCACATACCCCTCAGTGACCTCATACTTGCCCAGGGCCAGGGATATCTGTGAATGAAGTCCCATGAAGCCTTAAACTTACTAGAAACATAGAGGATTTTTTTAGGAGGAGGGGAGAAATATTTTTTTTCCTTTTGTAACTCTGTTGTATAGTTCGTGAGTGTGAACTTTGTAGGTGACAGCATTATGTTGCAGTGTTGAAAGCTTGGACTGGCCTGGGAGCCTCGCTGTAATAGTGCTGGGCCCCTACTCTGGCTTTGCCTGCACAGCTCTGTCCAGGAGTCAGACCTGTGGGGAGCTATGCAGAAGGTCACTGCTTTCTGTTCATCTTCTACGTGGCCCTTCTAGGATCCTAGCACCATAGACTGAACACGCAGACCTCAAGTCTCTCGGAAGAGTGGAAGACCCAGCCAGAGACACTGTGTGTTGCCTACAGTGATGAGTGCATCAACCCTGAGCCCTTTGCATGTAGCATGCAGCAGGGCTGACTCAGCTCCCAGATCAGGACCCAAGTTGAGGCCCCTCCACCTAGAGATGCAATGAGCTAACTGCTTTAGTGTTCAAGTACCTCTAAGTCTACTATACAGGTCCTCCAGGTCCTCCATTGTTACCCTCTCCCCCTTTATTCCCTCTTGAGAGAGGGTCACATAGCCTAGGCTGACCTCCAACCACTATGGCTATGTTGACGAGGACCTTGAAGTGATTGTCGTGCCTTCATTTACCAAGCACTAGGGACCATAGGTCCACTCTGGCTGCTGTTTCCCTCTTATTGGTTGTTCAGTCATCCTAGGTTGGCCCCCACCTGCCCCTCTGGCCACATCATGAGTGGCGGTGCAGCACAAGCCTGGCCTTTGACGTCCCTAGTGACTTTTGCGGGACCGGTGGCTGTGTCCCCACCCATCCACCTTCCCTTCCATTCCCCTGGTGTGTGCTTCATTCAGTGGGACCACTGTGCTGCCACAGGGATATTCCTGTCTGCTGTGACCTTCCTCGATCCATCCCTCCTCATCTCAATTCACAAACAACACACACACACACACACCGGGTTCACAGCTGTCGTTGTCCTGCACTTTACGCCCTCTTGCTCCTGAGTCCTTTGGGCGGGAAACAACTTCACGTGGTCGGCCAGCCGTTTAATCTCTGAAGCATGCAGGCGCTTGCCTGTCACAATGGGAGCACACTTGACTTGGTTTCCTTTCTTCCAGGTCACTGCTGGACTGCCCCTTCCCAAGGCTTACACAGAAGAGGTAACTACAATTATTTCTGTTCGCTTGTCCTAGGAAACTGCACCCCAGATCAGCATGTCTTAATCTGGCCATGGAAAACAAAGGGCAGTCGACCCTAGGCTGTTCCTTGCGGC
>JAQHUG010000043.1:2771960-2782915 GCA_028555095.1 Dicrostonyx torquatus
TGAGACAGGGTTTCTTTGTGTAGTTCTACCTGTCCTGGAATTCTCTGTAGGTCAGGCTGGCCTTGAGCTCTGAGATTCTCCTGCCTCCTGTCTCCTGAGTTCTGGGATTAAAGGCATGTGCCACCACCCCTGGCTGAAAGTAGTACTCTAAACCGCTGAGCCATCTGTCCAGTGCAGTACTTGGGTTTTCCAAATAGTATTTGCCTTATTTTATTAGCCTTGGGAAGGTTCATAGTTGAGTTCATTAAACTCTCTGAAACTTCACTGACTTCTTGCAGGGCAGTTATTTATGGCGATTAGGCATTATATGCCTTTAGAGTTGGGCCCTGTGCTGGGCTCTGTTGTGTGAGCAAATGTTTTGCAATACAGGAGTTATTCTGATGTGTCAACACACAAGTTATAAGTGTAATTTAAGTAGAGGCCTCAAACTCATCTCTAAACAACAAAGAGGACATTCATTAATATGTCGCATAAGGACATCTGATAACCCCACTGTCATATTGTCAAGATGTAGGGAAACAGCTCAGCTTCCCTCGATTCTCCTGCCTCCACCAGCAGCGCTGTGGGGTGTGCATCACGGCCTCCTACTGGCCTTCCTCCTTGGCCTCGCTGTGATCGTCTTCTGACTAAAAGACACACTTCCCTTTTTATATTTTTATTTTATTTATTCATTTGAGACGAGGATTGGCCGGGTTCCCAGGCTGATCTCAGCTTCTATCCTCCAGCCTCCGCCTCCTGAGTGCTGGGATTGCAGGTGCGCCCCGCCATACCCCAGGGATAGCTTGTCTGCAAAAGAAGCAACAGCTGTGAATTTCAGGTCTACTGGCTTTGACCTTGCAGGCCTTTTGTTATTGTTTTGCAGGACCTGGACCTGGTTGAAAAGGGCTTCAGTAACTTGAGGAAGCAAATAGAAAATGCTAGGATGTTTGGAGTGCCTGTGGTCGTGGCCATGAACGCATTCAAGTAAGTGCAGAATCTTGAGAAAGGAGGAGTGTAGAAAATGCCACGAAACAGCTCTTGGAGCAAGCTGTGCAGTACCCCTTTTAGCTTCATTTTGTCCTTATGGCTGTTGGGTATAGCTTGTGGTTTAGCCTGGGATGTGACAGGCACCATACGGACCACAGCCGACTCGCTACCTCACCACTGAGGTCCGGAAATGAGAACTGCTCCTGAGAGCCCTCTTCTCTTCTGAGCAACGGGGAGAACACACACACACTTGACAAGGAATGTTCTTTTCGGTCGCTCCAAGGCCTTTTGTGCTAACGCCTGCAGCATGGCTTTATTTCACCGGGTCAGGTGGGATGTTATGTTGAGAGAGTTGAATGTATTGAGCTAGAAGTGTTCATGCAAGAGCTGTGTGGGTTGTTTGGCACCGTAGCGCTGTTTAGGGTTTCGAAATAATGCCCTCACTGGAGCGCAACGGGAAGAAGCAATTTGTAAAGCTGGTATTTACCGAGTCCCAGTGGTGTTCTGGGAATGTTCCAGATACTTTACATCTATTGATGTCTAACCTTCATGATATCCTGGGGCAGTGTCCATGTTCCGGGTGGCAATCTGTGTGGGGTTAATGACATGCGTACAATCTGCTCTTCCTTCCCCACCACCTCCCATTCTTTAACACAAAGCCCTCCTGAACAGGACAGATACAGACGCTGAACTGGACCTCATCTGCCGCCTCTCCAGAGAACATGGGGCTTTCGATGCTGTCAAGTGCACCCACTGGGCAGAAGGAGGCCGGGGGGCCTTAGCTCTGGCTCAGGCAGTCCAGCGAGCATCACAGGCCCCCAGCAGCTTCCGGCTCCTCTATGACCTCAAGGTGGGTTACTTGCTCTGTGTAAACAGAACAAAAACAGAATGGCCTGTTTATAAAAATGCCTCAGCGTGGAACTTGTGTGTAGTTAGCAGCGTCTACCTCGTGGTCTGATTCCCTCGTGGGTGAGTCACCCCAACCACAGCCTGGACTCTGCACTTGAGACATCTGTCTTACAAGCACAGATGACTGCTCGTTTGCAAACAAATACCTGGAGAGCTTAGCTCACACCCTGGCTTCTGAAGTTTACAATGTGTGTGCTCTGCTGTGGGTGGAGTCAAGTGTGTAGCTCACTGCATTGCAGGCTCTCACCACGGCCTCAGCCATGTAGAAACACAGGTGGCTGTATCTTGCTCTCGAAAGTTTTCTGACCACTTCTCAATAATAGACCAAAGAAGAGTGCAGCCAAGCCCACTTCCTGGTATGGTGTTACCCCAAGTTCAGACAAGCCTTCCGAGCCAAAACCAAAGCATTTCCACAGGCTTCTTCATAGTTCAGTCACCGAGTTAGGTGGATTACATCTGACCTGGCAAAAGCAGTTTATTCAATGACACACTTGGAAGAATGCTGTTCTTAGGGTTGTATTTAGGGTGTGATTGGGTGCTAGATAGTCTCTCAACAGTAATTAGAAACTTTGTTTGGAGCATGGGGTGTACATTGTAGTTCATTCTTTCTACTGTTTTGGTTCTGCTTTTGTTTCTGAGACAGGGTTTCTCTGCATAACAGTTCTAGCAGTCCTGGAACTCCCTTTGTAGACCAGGCTGGCCTTGAACTCAAGGGAAATCCGCCTGCCTCTGCCTGGGATTAAAGACTGGGGCCACCACCACCTGGCTTCTGCTTGTATTCTCTAGGCTACTTTTTGCTTGGCTTTTCTTTCTCTCTCTCTTTTTTTTTTCTTTTTTTTTAAAGATTTATTTATTTATTATGTATACAGTGTTCTACATGCATGCCAGAAGAGGGCATCTCATTATAGGTGGTTGCTGGGAATTGAACTCAGGACCTCTGGAAGAGCAGCCACTGGTCTTAACCGCTGAGCCATCTCTTCATCCTCACTTGGTTTTTCAAAGACAATCAGAGACTTTGGGAAATAGCCACCATAAAGAGTGGAGCCTGGATTAGATGGCTCAATCAGTAAAGTGTCTGCCACATAAGCATGAGGGCCTGAGTTCAGGTCCCCAGCATCGCGTGAGAACCAGATGTGGTAGTGCATGCCGCAGCCCCGGTACTGGAGACATGTGGATCTCTAGAGTTGGTTTTCAGCCAGTGTAGCCAAATCAATGAGCTGCAGGTTCAATGAGAGACCCTGACTCAACACATAAGGTGAAGAGGGATAGAGGACAGATACCCGAGGTTATCTTCTGGCCTCTACCTACACCTGAGGGTGTGCACGCGCGCGCGCGCACACACACACACACACACACACACACGCACGCATGTGCGCGCAGGCAACTATCACTCTTGAGTTTTAACTTAGACTATTTCTGCCTTTTCTTTTTGTATGTGCAGATATAATCCATGGAGAGTTACTTAGCATTCTCCTGCTGAGCTTTGGGTTTGTAAGCGGGTCTAAAAATCTTTTTAACAATCACCCTTTTAGAGAAAGCTATAAACATAAATGCACACAAACGAAAAGCATGTGTGGGGCCCTCCTCCAGTCTGCTGTTCACAGCGCCCAAGTCAGGAGTGCAAGAACAAGGGCTTCAGAACCCCTTTCTCGCCGGAGCTCTTCTCTGTGCTGGCAACCAGGAGGCTGCTTTCACTTTTTGTATTATTCAGCATCTGCGTGTCTTAAATCACCCCTCAACCAAAGTGTTTTTGCTTCTGAAGTTCTAAATGTGCCTTGGCATTTAACAAGCTCCAGTTATACCATGCATGTGAGCGTCATCTGCAGCTTGCTGAAGCCGCTACCCAGAGCGCACCTTTCAGGTCCGTTTTATAAAGTGCCCTTGGAAATGGTCACTATTTAGTAAAAAGTAAATCTGTGTTTTTATAGGTGGAACATTGCTCTATTATATTCATTTAGCCGTAGTTGCTAAGGAAGAGAAAGCCCAATGAACGTAGTGTTTACATGTGTGTGTGTGCACATCTACATATCTATATCCATGTACAGACTTTGTATCTGTGAGATATTTTCCACTTAACCAAATCTGGAACTTTTTATTAAAATGGTTCTGGGCTGGCAAGATAAATCAGTGTGTAAAGGCATTTGTGGCTAACTTGATGATATGAGTTCAATCCCTAAAACCCATATTGTTGAGAAACATAACTGACTTCCATGACTTATCCTTTGGTCTCCAAACAGGAGATATCCATGCCCATATACTATACACATACAATAAGTAAATAAGGAGGCTTTTAAGTTATTAGAAAATGTTTCTAACCCAGGGCTGGAGATAGAGCTTAGGGGTAGGTGTTTGCCTAAAACAGTTGTTCCCCGGCCCTGTGGGTCTCAACCTAAGACCATCAGAAAACACAGATATTTGCATTATAATTTGTAACGGTGGCAAAATTACAATTATGAAGTAGCAACAAAAATAATTTTATGGTTGGGGGTCACTAGAACATGAGGAACTGTGTTGAAGAGTCACAGCATTAGGAAGGTTGAGAAGCACTACTCTAGAAGATACAAGACCCTAGGTTTTAGCTTCACCACCTCCAATAATAAAATTAGTTAAATGTTTGTGACCCCCCCCCAAAAAAAAAAAAAACAACTCGAGTTAGCTGGGCAGTGATGGCGCATGCCTTTAATCCCAGCACTTGGGAGGCAGAGGCAGGTGGATCTTTGTGAGTTCAAGACCAGCCTGGTCTACAAAGCTAGTTCCAGGACAGCCAAGACTGTTACATAGAGAAACCCTGTCTCAAAAAGCCAAAAGGAAAAAAAAAGTCAAATTATTTGCATGCCTGTTGTATATAAAATGCAACTTGTATCTTGGGGACACTGGCCTGGAATGTCCTTGCTAAGAATCCTCATGTGTGTCCAGTCACAGTCCCCTTCTCTCTTGTACGTCAGCTTCCAATTGAGGATAAAATCAGGATCATCGCACAGAAGATCTATGGGGCAGATGACATCGAATTGCTCCCGGAAGCACAGAACAAAGCAGAGGTCTACACAAAGCAGGTGGGTGTTTAGAGTCTGAGCCCTGAGCTTTCCCAGCCTTGTGACCTCCTAACACACCACTCCTCCAGAGAGCAGCATCCTCTTCCAAAGTACTGGGCTTGGGTTAAAAATCCCAGGCCTGAATTCTGTATCTACCACTGTAGGTTAACATCTAGGGAAACCAGGAGGAAATACATTATACGGAATGTTTTCCTGAAACCTGAGGCGCCTCTGTAGCACTCTCATCTCTGCTCCAGAGTGTTTTATTGATTATAACGATGGAATCAAATAGTCATTTATAGAACATAGTTAAGTTTTTTCCTCCTTCCCTTACAGGGATTCTTCATTGTTTTGGTCTATGATAACGAAGGATGAGGTAGAGGTGCCATCTCAGTCTCGTGATAGTACCCAGATCCTTTGTCACAGCCCTGTTCCCTTTTCCCCCACAGGGCTTTGGGAATCTACCCATCTGCATGGCCAAAACACACTTGTCTTTGTCTCATAACCCAGAGCAAAAAGGTGTGCCTACAGGCTTCGTTCTGCCCATCCGAGACATCCGTGCCAGCGTTGGTGCTGGTTTTCTGTACCCATTAGTGGGAACGGTAAGTGGAACCTATTCATTGCCTCTCTTCTGAAATGTGTCACTCGGGCTGTTAGTGTCATATTGCCAAAGTCTTGCAGAAAGTTGTAATAAAGCCTATCCAGGTCAATACTGGTCTTTATATGGACCATACGATACCCATTAAAACCTAACACTGCACCTGTTTCTATTGAATAAGGGTCCCAGGGCCAGTTTGCTCTTGATTGAACTCAGAGTGGGTCTAATTGGGCTCAAATGTTGCCAATATCCAGTCTGCTCTCTGGATGCATGAGGTCAGCATCCACCGATCCAGTTGTCTGCGGATTGACAATAGTAGTTAGGTATGGTGATACATACCTGTAATCCCAGCACTTGAGATGAGGTCTGTTGCAAGTTTGAGGCCAGCCTGCTCTACATAGTGGGTTGTAGTCCAGCCAGGGTTATGTAGTGAGACCCTGTCTCAAACAAAACCAGCAACTCTCCATTGAAGAGCCGGTATCCACCGGAGGGTTTGTCTCACTAGCAGCTACTCTTTGAGAAGTCTATAATCCATGTGCCCTTTCTCTCATCTTAGCATCTCCTTTTCCTTTTAATCTTCTTACTTAAGACTATATTAAACTATCTTTATTAAAATCTCTAACTGCTAGGAGGAAAAAATGTGTCTGTATTGAGTAGGTATAGATTTATATATTGTATTATCTAGCTTTTAAATTGTATTAGGTGATAAAAGTTGTCTAGAAGTGATGTATACAGGAAGGTGCGCATATATTATGTGCCTTCCTTATTAGACCATCCTAAAAATGATTGAGTACTAAGATTTAGAGAAAGCAGCCCCCATGGAGAGAAACTGTCCTCACGGTTCTGTTTACTGAGCATATTATACAGATTAATCCAGTCCTCTCTGTAGCCCCAGCAACAAAGGCTGTCCTATCAGTGTCGCTGACGGACTTAGAGCTCCTCTATGTATCTGTGGTTATTTTGCCTAGGTATGTCTGTGCATCATTTGCACTCTGGGTGTCCAAGAAGGCCAGTCCAATTCCAGATCCCTGGAACTGGACTGTGGGTTATGGACCTCAGTAGATGCTGGGAATTGAACCCAGGTCCTCTGGAAGAGCAGCCAATGCTCTTATCCACAAAGTCACCTCTCCATCCGATTAAAGTTTATTCATGAAATTCTGGTAGTTCACTGTCCTTGAAATCCATTAAAAAGCAATGGATAAAGCTGGGTGTGGTGTTAAACTATTATAGTCCCAACACTTGGGAGGTGGAAGCAGGAGAATCAAGGTTTCGCTGTGTGGCCCAGACCTGCCCCAAACTTGCTATCCTCCTGCTTTAAGGCTAGGGTTGCAGATACATCATATCTGGCTGGCTTAATCTTTTTGTTTGTTTTAAGCAAGTTACTAAAGAAAAGGTTTTATTATAGATTTAAATGTGGACATTAAAAGAAAGAAAGAAAGAAAAGAAAGAANATTAAAAGAAAGAAAGAAAGAAAGAAAGAAAGAAAGAAAGAAAGAAAGAAAAAAAAAAAAAAGAAAGAAGAGGAAGGAAGCCAATGATGGCACATGTCTTTAATCACAGCACTTGGAAGGTTGGGGCAGGCGGATCTCTGTGAGTTTGAGGGCCAGCTTGAACTACAGAGTGAGTTCTAGGACAGCCAGGGCTGTTACAGAGAAACCCTGTCTGGGAGGGGGGGCATCTCTGGAATGTTCCGCCAACACACACATGCATATCTGGGCCGGTGTCATCCATCCTTTCCTTTCCCCTGCTTGTCCCCACCCCCTCCCCACCCCCTTACTTCTTATAGAATGCATTAATAGAGGCCAGCTGTTGGATCCCTTGGAGACTATTGATTGGTGCTCAGATGTCAGCATTAGGTTTTCCTCCAATATTGATGTTTTGTGTTACAGAAAATGACTCATCTAGTTTATGATATTTTTATGGTAAAGTTTTAGAACTTCAGCCTAAGCTGTCGTCCTTTCTGGGTCTGCTCTGGAACGACGTGTGTATATTTATGATACAGGCAGTATGACAGAGGAAGATACCACATTTTCCATTACAAGCCATATGAATTTGCAGATAAGTGGCAAAGCCAAGTCTTCAGAAAAGAAGCTAGCACAAATATAGCGCCAAAGATTCAAGTTTAGCTTCAGAAAGCCCAAGGAGATGGTAAGAATAGAGGCCATAAAGCCACCCAGGCTGTACACAGAAATGTCTTGGTCCGAGCGAAAGGGTGTGGATCGTAATGTCCTGTCACTGCAGTCACAGAAATCCCGCGGGCTTCTGTGCGAGATTTGCTGAAAGGAACTTTCAAACACAGCGCCTCCTCCTGGGGGCTTTGTTGAGCTGTCTTGAGAGATGGTTTTGCTAGGGAGTCCTGGTTTGTGCTGAACTCGCTGTGTACCCCAGGCTGGTCTGACATTTTCAACAATCTTGCCTCAACCATGTGCTACTCAGCTCCTCCAGCACCTGCCAGTCCAGGCTAGGGACCGGACCGTGCTTCCCCTGCCACTCGGGCTACAACTGCCCTGCGTGCCAGTGGAGTGAGGCCCAGCCTCTGGCTTGCAGGGGTCATGAGGGCTTCTTGTTCATATCAGGATGTACTGGATTTTTAACATGGAACAAAAGCATCCCCTTTGTTGATGACAAGGTGACAAAGTGCGTCTGGTTCTGTGGCTGCTACAAGGCACACTGTGTATGTGTCACAGGAAGCATGTAGAGTGCCGAGGATGACTTGCAGCCGTCGATTCTCGCCTCCACCCTGTGGGTCCCAGGAATCAAACTCAGGTTATCAGCTTGGCGGCAAGCACCTTTACCCACTGCACCATCTTGCTGGTCCCTTTAGTTCATTTGTACCGCTGTTTTACCTCATAGATGAGCACAATGCCTGGACTCCCTACCCGGCCGTGTTTTTATGATATTGATTTGGACCCTGAAACTGAACAAGTGAATGGATTGTTTTAAACAGGTGAGCTGTTACCGGGCAAGATTTTTCTTGTTTGCTTTTATTTTAAAATTACATTTAATTGTTTGTTTACTTCATGGGAGCAGGGAGGGATGTGTGTGTGGTATACGTTGGGGTCAGAGGGGTCAGTGTTCTCCCACCATACGGATGCTGGGTTTTCAGGTCGGTAGCAAGTGCCTTTACCAGTTGAACTGTCTTTCTTGCCCTGCAAAGGGTTTTTTTTTTTTTCACTTTGAGATTATTCATGAATTCTAAGGCTCAAACTGAGTATACAAACACTCAAATTCTAGTGATTTCCAAATATTTCTTTACAGATTTCACTGAGAGGAAGCACTCAGAAAGTAGAATTAACAGTAATCGATGAATAAAATACTAAGATATTAACGTCCTAGTCTGGAGAGTAGATGGCATGGCAGGGAGAAGGGTACAGCCTCTAGTCACCACAGAGGCCTGCAGGAGATGGTAACTTCCCTCTGAAAGAGCCCCAGGAGGCTTGGGGTTCAGAGTTGATAATCAGAAGAGGCAGAAGAAGCCCCAAGTCCATCTGTGTACCTTGAAAAGACAGAAACCAGTGGTAGTGGGCTGTAGCTGATGGTGGAGCCAGTGCTAAGCCTGTGTAGAGCCATTTCGGTTCCCAGAAAAGCACACACATACACTCACAGAGACATTACTCGGGTAATCATCCAGAAAACAGAGAAGGAAGCAGAACCACGTCTGGAGTTCTTGGGCCCTGTTACACAGGGCCCCAGGTGCTCACCTGAGTGACACATTCAGTTGAGCTCAAAAATGTCAAGCAGGAAAATCCCCGGCATCCCTCTCCAAGGAATTAAGTGGCATCCTGCCTGTGAAAGAGTGAGCTGTGGACTCTGTTTGGTATACCCGGGCGTTGGTGCAGCCAGGGCCGTGGAACGAGAAGAGAACAGAATGCCTGTCTTATCAGCAATAAGGAGCTTTTAGATGGCAGAGGAATGTCCCGAGTATCTGAGGGGAAGATAGCTTTCATCTTGTGTTTGCCCCTGGCCAAATTTGCCAAGGTATTTTCAGGCAGGCATAGGGTTGCCACCCCCACTTCTATTAGTCAAAACTATTTAACAATGTAGTAAAAATTAGGAACTAACCCAAGAAAGGGAAAGATATGAGTTTCGGGAACTGGCTTTGGACAGTGGTGAAGGGGTTTCTGACAAGGGCACATGACCGTGAGTTTCAGATCTAGTACAGAATGTGGGGGAAGCCTGGAAAGAGCTGGGAGACTGGGCTCTTACAAGGTAATAGAAGAGCAAGCCTCCTGCCCTGAGAAGGTGAAGGTCCAGGTGGCTAGATGTGGTCCATGGTGAGGAGGGTGAGAGCTTCATTTAGGGGAGCACTTGCTGCAGAGGGCAGCTGGGCTCTGGGACTTGTCCTGGCTCCCTGCTCGGTCCTACCTGGTGTTCACACAACCGTATGTCATGGGTTGTTTTTCAGACCTATATGGACAGACCCTAGAAGGCTCGCCCCGAGAGAAGGTTTAAGTGTGAACACTTAGAGAGGCAATCAGAGAGTGAGGTGTGGGAGGACAGAGGAAACCGCAGTGCTCAGAGAAATTATTCATTCCTTCTTCGTGCCTTTCCTTTCAGATCTTCTGCCCGCAAGAGGCCACTTTGTCTGGCCAGTGTCTGTGCAGGCCCACTGAGGAAGTGTGCAGAAGTCCAGGAAGTCAGCCCCGCCCCGAAGAGCTTCAGGAATAGTGGGAGTTTCCCTAAAGCCTCTTACAGCCTTAATTCACAGCATCGTGTATAAATTAACATAAACCACGTCTATTTACTTAGTGAAAATCCACAGAATAAATGGAATAATTTTGCTACCATGGTGTTGAAAATTGTGACATTGATAGACCTCGGTAGAACAGTAAAATGGGCCAGATGGTAGTGGTGCACGCCTTTAATCCCAGGACTTGGGAGGTAGAGGCAGGTGGATCTCTATGAGTTTAAGGCCAGCCCTGTGAGTTTCAGGACAGCCAGGACTACACAGAAAACCTGTCTCAAAATATATATAGTATAATGGCTGCCATTCATTCAGTGAGCACAGAAACCTGTCTCAAAATATATATAGTATAATGGCTGCCATTCATTCAGTGAGCACAGGGTGGGGTGGGGTGGGGTAGGGGGGCGGTAAACAAGCTGCAGGAAGCACTTTGTGATCTGGTGTTTGAAGTGGGTGGGTTTGGGCTTGTGTGTTTATCTCTGTGAGAACTTAACTCAGGGGAACTGAAAGGGTGGGGGTGGGGGGTAGGGTATGGAGGGAGACTTCCCTATTTTTATACTTTCCTGGTCTGACTGAGTTCCCCAGGGAAGCTGCTGCTTGTATGAATGTTTGTCTTGACATCTTTGGGATCTCATTTGAATCATTGCCTTAATGCGGTTGGGTTTTGTTACAGATAAATAGATAGGTAGAATTTTTTTTAAGTTAGTATACAAAATAATAGGTCTCTGGATCTCTGTGTGGGCTTTTTTTTTTTGTTTTTTGTTTT
>JAQHUG010000043.1:2784431-2837564 GCA_028555095.1 Dicrostonyx torquatus
CCCTCACCCACCTCTCTGCCCCCCACCCACTTTATAGATCATGGAAGTAAAGGCTGTTGCTGCTTCCTCATGGGTAGTTCCATAAGGTGCTTTGTACAGTGCCTGGCACATTTCAAGTATTCATTGCTGTCCCTGAGACAAGGCATCTTTTTAGTAAGCTTTGAAACAGTCTATAGAATATCATCCGGGATGGGAGTTGCTAGGTAATCAGTGTGTAAACAGGAAGGAAGCAATCTTAGGCGACACTTAGAGACCATCTTAAAGGATGCAGGCTTCCTCCATCCTGTCAAACACTGGGGAAGCAGATCCTCAATACTGGAAAGAATAGTGGACAAATGAATATAGTGAAGGGGGGAGATTTAAAAGACCAATTTTTTTAATTCACTTTTCATTTTCATATGTATGGATACCTGTAGAAGCTAAAAAGAGGGTGTTAGACCCCCTGAAGCTGGCGTTATAGGTGTTCATGATTGTGAGCTTCCTGACCGGTGCTGAGAACCTGGCTTGGGTCCTCTGGAAGAGTAATAAGTGTTCTCAACCATTGAGAAGCTCTTCAGCCCCTAAAGGTTTTTTTTTTGTTTTTTGTTTTTAATTTTTAATGTTTGGGAGGTAGGATGTATCTCTGACGATGAAGACCAGACTGAGATCCTCCTGCCTCTGTCTCCCAAAGTGATGGGATTTAAAGACATGTAATTTTAATTTTGTTTTTAAGATTTTGAGCTAGGTGTGATGGTACATGTATTTAATCCCAACACTCAGGAGGCAGAGGCAGGTGGGTCTCTGAGTTTGAGGACAGCCTGGTCTACAGAGCGAGTTCCACAACAGCCAGGGCGACACAGAGAAACCTCTGTCTTAAAAAAAAAAAAAAAACAAAAACAAAAAAAGAAAAGAAAGAAAAGCCAAAAGATTAATTTTAATTATGTGTTTGTATCAGCGTGGGAGAACGTTCTGGCGCCCATGGAGGCCAGTGGCATGGGATCCGCTGGAGCTGGACGGGTGTTTGTGAGCCGCTTGACATGGGTTCTACTACTACAGCAGCACACACTCTTCACCACTGAATCATCTCTCCAGCCCCTATGGTTTTCACTATAGAAATAATGTAGCATAGGGCTTCAGGTGTAACTCAGTGATAGAATGCTTGCCTGGCATGTGTAAGGCCCTGGGCTTGATCAACAAAGCAACAAGTAAATAACGTATTGGTAGAAAAAAAAAAAAAGGAAATTCTCATGTGTCTTTGCAACTTGTGTGCAAGTATCCACACAACTAATCCCTGTCAGTGAAACTCAACTTCACAGCAAGAGCTGACACCTGTTTGGAAATGTGGACATGTATTGTAATCACTTAGGCTCCTGTCTCATTTTACCCAAAGGTATTATTTCAGGGTTCCAGGGCTGGTGTCTGCTGTCACCTTATTCCAAAGACTCTGTTGCCTCTCAGCAGTTCCTAGAAGGCAACTCCTACCAAACTGTACAAAGAAGAAGACTGGGTCCATTCTGCTTGCCTCCAGAAGGAAACTAAGGTGTATGAAAGTTTAAAGGAGAGATGAGGTCATGGTGGCTGCTGAGCAATCCTGATGGGCAAGGATTTTATGCTACTGATTCTTGGATCTTTGCCCGAAGGTGCCACAAGTACAGAGGCTATTTCCATAATGAAGGAAGGCGCACACTACCTACAGCCAAGTGTATAAAATGCCTATGGAAGTATCAGTGTAAAGGTGACATGCCAGTGTCGCCAGTGCAAGTCCTATCCCTTCACCATGGGACTAGTGGTCCAACAGATCCGCTGGCCCTCAGTCTTATCTTCTGGCGCTTCCCTCTCCATATTGGTAGGATCCCTGAGAAGCAGACTGTGCCTCCTGATTGCACCTCGGGGGCCGTGCATGGAAGATGTACATACACATAGTTTAAGAGTGACAGCAGTATGCCTGTGCTGCCAAGTAAGGCACTTGGCTTTGAGCTGGCTCCCTGCAGCTCTCATGGTGCCCACAAATAGATCAAACCCCCGGACCTGGTGCCTCAGGTTCATTAGATGGTGTGCCAGAGGAAGGTACTGTGGAAGGCTGGTTCTGAGAAAGGTTCAAGAACTAAAGAATTGTTAACAAGGAGTTGAGACCATTTTGGTAGCTAAAAGCCTGGACTGTGTGGATGGCGACCAGAATGGAAGAAATCATAGATTTGATTCAGTGCTGTTCAGAGGCATATGTAGGCTACTTTATTGGCACGCTGTATCTGTGACATTAATAAGATTAGCTGTTAGGAGGATAGTTCCTCATCAGACTGGAGAGGTATTTATAGCTCATTTCCTAATTATATAATTCAAATGGAGTAGTAGGCAATAATAATACAGTAATAGCTTAGCAGTCTTGTCACTTAAGTGTGTTTGGGAATGACAGGTTTCTTTTTCTTTCATGCATGAGGTACGGAGTGCATTGTTCAAACATCTGGCATCGGGTTCTAGTCACATATCCTAAAGAAAAGCCACAAATGCGGAATTTTATTTATAGCAATATTCTCTCTTCTGGGTGTGTGTGTGTGTGTGTGTGTGTGTGTGTGTGTGTGTGTGTGCATGCGAACGCATGAGAGATAGGTGTCAGATAAGCTATTGATCATATAAATCATATTTTCCCTTAGAAGATAAATCCAGCTCTTAAATGTGTTCAGCTCCTTTTTAGGAGCAAAGCCAGTAGGAGAGCTACAAGTTTCTAAGATTCTCTTTATTGCTGGTGTTTCAACCTGCATCTCTCATCTTCCAACGCTTTTTTTTTTTTTTAAAGTGGAGCTTGCTATGTAGCATAGCCTGGCTAGGGACTTGGCATCCTCCTGCTTCAGCCACCCAAGTTCCGGGACTGCACTGCCACCCCTGGCTCCAGCTGCTTTCTAATAACAGCTGTGCCAGGACAAAGATGTCCTTGTCGGAATCAGCATCCTTTTGCTTCTTTTCCTAAATGACTGCCAACTCCCAGGTCTGCTAGATTTGTGCTGACGTCACAGCACCTCTACTGCTTGAGTGGCATGGATTTCTTCCAGCTTGTTTCAAGTTCGAGATGACTTAGAAGCAGAGTTAACATAACCTACATGGGGATAAAAAGACCATTTTCACTCGCCTGTGTTTGCTGAGTGAACAAAGCTAAATCAAGTTCATTTTGATTTTTGAGACAGGGTCTCGTGTAGCCCAAACTGGCCTTAGACTCCCTATGTAGCAAAGGATGGCTTTGAAAGTCTCATCCTACCATCCCTACCTCTTAAATGCTGAGCCCACAGGCATGTTTTACCATGTCCGAACCCCAGGCTTTGTGCACTCCAGGCAAATGCCATACAAACTGAGTGACATCTTCGGCCCCCTCAATGGCACACGTACATGAGTGCATGCACGTGTTGGGGTGGGGGCACATGCACGCATGCCTGTAGAAGCCAGAAGAGGATGTAGGATCCCCTGGACCTGGAGTTAATGGCAGCCATGAGTGACCTGAAATGTGCAGGGAGTTGAACTCTGGTCCTCTGCCAGTCAGGAAGAAGAACTCTTAACCTCTGAGCATCTCTGCAGCTCCCTCCTTCGAACTCCATAATTACAGCTTGCCTGTATCTGGTTTTCCTGTGTTACAGTTCTTATCACTAACTTTTAACCTACAAGCTTAACTTAGAATTTTATCAATTTTGTGTCCCAAGAATTTATTCCTTATCAAGTCTTGGTGTAGTAAGTCTATACTAGAAATCTTAGGAAGGGAAAATATATTCCTAGAAAAACTATCCTCAAGTGGACGTTCGAGATTGACCCTCCCAGAGAGATCTTGGTCCCCTCAAGAAAAAGGGAAGGGGTCTTGTTCTTACACGTTCCTGGGGCTCCTGAGCTCTGTGCTAGGAAAAACCCTGGAGGAGGCTGGGATGTCATTTACAGGACCTTAGCTGAAGCTCTTGAAAACACCCCAAGCCACTGGCCCTGAGCTGTGGAAGCCACACCTGTGTGCACAGAAACGTACTTGTGCTGTTTTTCACCTGAAGTGACACCTTCCTGCTCAGGAGTGTGGACTCTGCCTGCACCCTCTGCTCCAAATGGAGCTGGAATGGCAAGTGCCCTTATCTCCATCCCCGCTTGAGAGGAACAAGGTGAGCAACCCCCAAGGAATGCTAAAAGAAGCTGTATTTCTGATGTGAGACGTTAGACAGGCTGTGTTCTAAACCCCCCCCCCCCACCTGTGCTCTATGAATGCGGATGACCACATCCCTTCAGCAGACCTCAGCTTGGCCTCCGCAGGTCTGGGGTCCTGTTTGACAAAGCTGTTTTTGTTTCAGTTTCTTACCATATACATAACTTTCTCTCTACCCAGGTGTAGCTCCCAAGGCAGAGGTGGGTAGATCTCTGTGAGTTGGGTGCCATCCTGGTCTACATAGTGCCGGAGCTAGACACTGAGACCTGTCTCAAAATATTTTTTTTCCAGATGACCCCTTATGATTCTGTACGGTTATGAGTCTTGCTTTTTAATTCTATTTTTAGTTATGGAAGGAGAGCGAGCATGTGCATGCAAGTGTATTTTGCCCACACAAGCAAGATATCCCTGTAGAGTTGGTTGCAGGTGGTTGTGAGCCCCCTGATGTGGGTGCTGGGGATCGAACTCGGATCCCCTGGAAAAGGAAATACGTGCTGCTCACCGCTGAGCCATCTTTTCCACCCCATCAATCTTTCTTGGAAGATAAACTGTCTACCTTGTCTTTAATGTTCGAGAGGAATTTATGGTGGGCGCCTCGCATTTTCAAACGGGTTTTTTTGGGACTGTGAGTCTCAGGAAATGAGGGGTCCTCTCCCCTCTTCTTGCGGTCCTGCTCTCCCTTGCTGGTCCCTCTAACCCAGACCCTGATGTCATTATGCAGCGGGATTGCGTACGGGGCGGGAGCAATAAGGTCTCTTCCAGGCGGCCGGGCAGTCTGCTGGCCGGTGGCTGGCTGGGTTTGCCCCGCCCCCGGCCCTCGCCCCGCCCCGCTGCTCCGCTCGCATTGGCGCGGCCAGCTGTCTCTCTCCGTACTGGGGAGGGGGCGCGCGGCTGCGGTCCCTCTGCAGAGGGCTGCGCGCTCCGCGGCTTCCGGAGCTCCCCGTTGTTTGGGCCCGTGCGCCCCGACCTCGGGAGCAGAGCTGGCCCGAGACCGCGACGCTCTGGGTAAGTGGAGGCAGGACCAGAGGCTCTGGGTCAGGATCGAATGCACTGAGTCCCTGGTGGGCAGGTAACGGCGGCGGCAGTCCCGGGGTCCGATTCACCAGACAGCGAGGGGCGCGGACTGCAAGGTCTCCTGGTCCTCCGGCGTCTCCAGGTGAGTGACTCTGGGCAGTTCTGCCGCCCGCTCGCTTCGCACGCGGTGCTGCTGGAGTCTTGGCACCGGCTACCTAGCCTTTTTCCTTCTTCAAGGCTTTTTGGGGAACTGTGATTCTCGGCTCCGGTCTATGATAATTCTGCTGGGCTATCTCTTCCCCGCCTCCGGTATTTTCCTTTCTGAGCACTTTCTCCTGAGCCCTGTCTCTTGCACAGGGGTGTCAAGCCTGCAGGATAGAGTCCTTCCTCCAGGAGGAAGCTTAGCGGTTCGTGTCTGGTGCTGGGAAAGATTCCTTGCTCTGCTTGGATAGTGATTGCTCTTTGCTGCTCAAGAAGGGGTAAGGGTGGTGGTTGTTTTCTGTGGCCTTAGACATGAGATTCTGCCAGCGAAGGAGAGCAGGGACGTTAAGGTTTCCAAGGCGATCGTGCTCCACTCGAAGGTAAAGGCGAATCATTTGCAGTCTTAACAGTCTGCAAAGCTGCAAAGTTTTAACTCCTGCTGGCTGCATCCTTTCCCTGCCTGGGATACACTTGTTGGGGTGTCCATTTTACAGTGATGCACATTCAGAGAAGCCTCTCATGCAAACAACCTAGGCCATTCAGGTTAGTGTCAGATACTTTCCGGATATGATGGCATTTGAGTATCTCTTCTATCCATACATCCTCTGCTTAGAAGGAATACTTGTTCAGGCTTGGAGCCATTAAGACTGGGCTCTAGTGCTTTATAAAGGGTGTGTGAGGAGAAACTATACGTGGTTTTTGGTTCCATCATTATTCTAGAATTTTAAATTTCTGTGTAGAAAGATGAAATGTGCAATACCTATTCTAAAAAGAATCTTCTTAGATCTTAAAATGATTTTTCAGGGTTCCAGTTCTACAGAGAATTAGGAGCTGGTACCCCAGTGAGAGAGCAGTGAAAAATTTACATGCAAGCAGAATAATTTACCTAACTTAGAACATCTGTCAATTAAAATCCACAGAATTGTTGGGTGATCACCCTATGTCCCCATTCTTTAAGCCATTCTATTCTGTAGATTGATATTTTTGGGTGGCACTGGGGATCTTACCTTGTGGCATGCTAAACCAATGCTCTATCACTGAGCTATGTGCCCAGATCCAAAGCATAGTTTTACGCTTTTTCCCTCTTGAGATAGGGTCTCATGTAGCCAGTACTGGCCTCAACTACACTACATAGCTGTGGATGACCTTGACTGATTCTCCAGCCTCCGCCTCCCACAGCCGGAATGGCAGCCAGGGACCATCACGACCAGCCTTGGATGCGTGTTTTAAAGCGCTCCACTGTCTCACGGAACTAAAGCACGGGCTTCAGAAGCAGGCAGTCTCGGGCTAAATCTGAGCACTGTGGCTGACTAGCTTTGTAATCTCAGGCAGGCTGCTTGACTGCAGATGGAGATCGCACCACCTCCTCACTCCGGGATACTGTGGTGCAGGTTAGAGACGCCTGTGAAAGCGCTCCACGCCACCTCGTACACAAGAGTTGCACAACCAGTGTTGGCTATGACCTCACTAACTTACCTCCAGCTCTGCGCAGTTACAGCGGGAAAGTATGAGTGGCAGACGCTTCGGGGGGAAATGTCAGAGTTACACAACGTCTTGAGGACGGGAGGACGACAGCAATGCTGGGTTTTTCTGAGTGTGTATGGAAAGTAGCACCTCCTTGATGGGATGTACATTTTTAGAACAGAAACCGTATGCTACAATAGAAAGAACACCAGAGAGTCAAGATTTCTGCTTCTAACTCTGGCTAGGACCTCGTCTAACCTAAGGCTTGCTGCAAACCCACCACCCACTTGGGAGCTCAGTTCTGTCATTGGGCTCGACTTGATTAATCTCGAGTCATCTCTAAGTCCCAGCAGTCCTTCGCTGGATGTGATGAGAAAAAAGTCCAGCTGCCCTGTCACCCGGCCCTCTGTTGTTTTTTGTGTTTGCTAAACTTTCTATGTGGGGCCGTGAACAGTTCATGGAGAAGTCAACTAAGGGCAAGGACATACTTGCAGAGAGTGACCTCCAACGAAGTTTTAACAAAAATAATAAAGCAAAATGGGTTCACACTGGAATCTTTTTTTTTTTTTTTTTGATAGGGCAAAAGCATGCCTCGCTTTGCAGCCATGGTTGTTCCACTATGTTCTGTGGAGCATACACCCCATGTGATGCAGTTTGTATGAAAAATACTAGGCTTGTGCTGAAATAAAACCTCACTCTTTTCTCTTCTCAGGTTGGTCTTTGAATAGAGGAGAAGTTTACCCAAGAAAGAGCTTTCATTCAAACGGGAAATTAAAGGAAGAAATTGTAAGCAACGGACAAACGAGGCATTTGTGTCCTGAAGAAGCTGTCGAAACAGCTGTGGAGTGAAAGCAGGGTGGACCCCCAGGAGAAACCAGGCTTGGTGTGATATTTTTGTCACAAAAGGCTTCAAGAAGAGAGAAGACGCTCCTCAGAGAATGAAAGAGTCTAGTGTAAAGATGGAGAGCGGAGCTTCTGAGATTCAGATAGACACAAAGGATGAAAAGCAGCCAGGGGCTGTGTGTCCTCAGAAAGAGAGGCAGGAGAGAAACAGAGCCACACTCTGCTTCAAGAGAAGAAAGAAAGCAAGCAAGATGAAGTCTAAGGTGGCTTCCAAGACTGCCGAGGGGACCAAGACACATCCCCCAGAAGCCAGGACCTCTGATCAGCCACAGCCAGCCGGGGCCTGGGCCTCCATCAAACGCCTTGTGACACCTAGGAAAAGGTCAGAGTCTTCGAAGACGCAGAAGCCATCTGTGGCTGAAGTGCAGCCTGAGGATGGAGTTCTTCCTAAGAAAAAAGCAAAATCCAGACTTAAGATTCCTTGCATAAGAGTCTCAAGAGGGGCAAAGAGAAGTCATCATTCTAAACTCACAGAAGATGCAGACTACAACAGTGGAGTCCAACAGAGAGGGGCTGACGATTTGGAGATAAAACCCCAGACCCATCCGGCTGACCAGACAAGCCAGGCTAAGTCCACACAGGGCCCACAGGAAGGTATGTCGGTGGAAGATGGTAAAGATGTCCAAGAACCGCAGGTCAGCCGCAACGTCATATCTAGAGAGAATGTGATTTCTGTAGAACTGGAATTAAAAGATGAGTCTTCTGCTATTCAGATGGGAACTCCCGTTCTGGAAAAGGAAACTGAAGTGATTAAGGAAGAGCCAAGTGTACAGGCGCAGCAAGCAAGTCCACTTGAGAGTTCAGAAGCAGACAGCCCCCGTCCAGTGGCTCCTCGTGTTCCTGCCTCACCAGCCACTGTGTATCAACACGGTGTCGACAAACCCAGTGACAGCATCGGAGACCGTGCACCCAGTGCGAAAGATGACAGAAGTAGAAAGGGTGCTGCTGAAGAAAAGAAAGCAAGTGACATTGTGCAGGGCCAGGCCGAAGAAACCCCACTGAGTCAGGCATTGGAAGCTGCTGTCAGCCAGGCAGACAAAAGTGCCGTGGGCCAGGCAGAGGAAACTGTAGTGGCCCAGGCGGAGGAAGCTGTCGTGGCCCAGGCACAGAAAACTGTAGTGGCCCAGGCGGAGGAAGCTGTCGTGGCCCAGGCACAGAAAACTGTAGTGGCCCAGGCAGAGGAAGCTGTAGTGGCCCAGGCGGAGGAAGCTGTCGTGGCCCAGACAGAGGAAACTGTAGTGGCCCAGACAGAGGAAGCTGTCATAGCCAAGACAGAGGAAACTGTAGTGGCCCAGGCAGAGGAAGCTGTCGTGGCCCAGGTGGAGGAAGCTGCCGTGGTCCAGACAAAGGAAGCTATAGTGGCCAAGGCAGAGGAAACTGTAATGGCCCAGGCAGAGGAAGCTGTAGTAGCCCAGGTGGAGGAAGCTGCCATGGTCCAGACAGAGGAAGCTGTAGTGGCCAAGGCAGAGGAAACTGTAGTGGCCCAGACAGAGGAAACTGTAGTGGCTCAGATAGAGGAAGCTGTCATGGCCCAGACAGAGGAAACTGTAGTGGCTCAGATAGAGGAAGCTGTCATGGCCCAGACAGAGGAAACTTTAGTGGCCCAGACAGAGGAAACTGTAGTGGCTCAGATAGAGGAAACTGTAGTGGCCAAGGCAGAGGAAACTATAGTGGCCCAGGCAGACGAGGCTACAGTGGCCCAGGCAGACGAAGCTACAGTGGCCCAGGCACCAGATCTGAAAGAAAATGGAATTGATACAGAGAAACCCAGATCAGAGGAATGCAAAAGAATGGAGCCAATTGCTATTATCATTACAGACACTGAAATCAGTGAATTTGATGTTAAGAAATCTAAAAATGTCCCTAAGCAATTCCTAATTTCAATGGAAAATGAGCAAGTAGGGGTTTTTGCTAATGATAGTGATTTCGAAGGGAGAACTTCAGAACAATATGAAACACTCTTAATAGAAACAGCCTCTTCTCTCGTCAAGAATGCTATCCAGTTGTCTGTAGAACAGCTGGTTAATGAAATGGTTTCCGAGGATAATAAAATAAATACTCTGTTACAGTGACTTCATTCCCAGACCATAGGAAAGATGAAAAAAAAACTTTAAAGTTGAATTATTTTATACATTTGTGACACTTCTTTCTCAGTAATAAATTCCATCTGTGGAATTTAAAGGTATGGTTCCAACCCAGAAGTGCTAAAGAATAAATGAAGTTAATAAAACTTACCCAGTCAGTCACTTCTGGACTGGAGGGAGTCAGCACAGATCACAGGCTGCAGTGACATACAGGAGGGTGCAGAAGTGACCAGCGATGAGTCCTGTGCTTTGAGGAAGACTACTGAACACTTGGTATGCTGTATGCTCCCTGCTGTTCCTAACGTCACAAAGTCTGGGTTTTTTTTCTGATGGATCAACTGTGTGAAAAGGCTGCCTTCGCTTTTCTCTTACAGTACATTTTCCTGTTGTTTCTAATGGTGAGTCAGGTGAGAGGGTTTCTAGTCCCACACAAGCTCCTTCCAAAAGCTATTCACAGGTTCCTTTGGCCAGGCGAGTAGTTAACGAGTGTGTAAGCGTGGCAACCGGGAATGTTTTCTTCTCACTCCGTCTTCTGCCCAGCAGACATGTATATACCCATCTCTGTGTGGATTCTGCTGAGACGTTAGAAACAAATCCGTAAAGGGAATAGTATGCTTCATCCAGAAGGCAAACTTCCCAGATGACGGAGGATTCCCTCTAGTGGACCGACTTCTGGAGGCTCAGGAAAACCTTAATATCCTTGTGAAAATATTTCTTCTTGGCCAAACGTGAACTATGTATACAACTGAATAAAAAGTCAGAATTCATGCTAAAGCATAGATTTTGAACACCAGTATTTTTCCGTTATGTCTAGCCATGATAGTGTAACAGACTACCCAGCCCCGCGGGTTAGGGTTCATACTGTACAGCACCCTGCCCCACTCTCTAACCCAAGTGATGTTAAAGGCAGTGGAGACGAGACGCGGTGGCTGATGAAGAGCATCCTCCAGAGGCATGAGCGCCAATGGTTTTCATCTGCTCTGCACTTAACAGCGATTATGGACGGCATCTGTATACATTGCTTTCTCCTGTACTTTCATTTTGTAAATACATATTGTGATCTCTTACAGAAGTAACTAGCGTGGCTTTGGAATTTAACCAAATGGTGGATGTTTAGCAAGATTCTTGGCTGGAATGTGAAACTGTTTTCTTCAGGCTTGCCTATCTTTATGTTTTCAATGGGCGATAGGGGCATCCTTCAATTTAGAAAGATAAAAACACACGACTGCCCCCCCCAATACATTTCTTTTAATTGTGTACCTTTTAGACATGAAAGCAAACCACTGCTCAACCATCTTTGAGAGAATACTTTAACCCACTGTATGGTGCTAATAGACTCGTATAGCTACCAGCAAATGTTTAAAATGAACAGTTTTAAATGTCTGATTAAGGTTGGTGCACTTTGTGGTACTTTAAATAATCCTGTATCTATTTACTATTAGAATGGCTCCAAGCCAATATACTTGCATTAAAGTTTCTAATAATCTCTTATGAATGAGAAAAAGCTATAAAATATACAGCACTTAGCAATTATTAAGGTTATTTTAGGTTTGAGGATTTTGAAAACCAGAAAGTAACTATGTAATTTTGGGGGTAAAAAAGTAGCCCCGAGTTTTAAGTTTTAGCGTGTGTGTGTGTGTGTGTGTGTGTGTGTGTGTGTGTGTGTGTGTTCCTTATACTGCTGTTTGATAAATACACCTTTGGTTAAGAGTAATTATGATTGATTGTTTCTATAAGAAAATATATTCTTCTTCGTTCTTAACTGATTTCTCTGGCTTTCCTAGGGACTTAAAGTGCATTTCTATCTGGAAACAGGATACAGAAATTCATCAGTGGGTTGCAGTCTGATATATCTGCTATATGGCCAAATTATAGAGGAATTTAGGGTGATCCAAACTGTTCCATTGTTATAAAAAAAAAAAGCAGGAATCACATATCTTGGAAGTCTACTCTAAAATATTTTATTATGATAGGATGTATTTCAAGCAGTTTGACCTGTGAAAAATATGTAGAAAGATTCTGACTCAGTTTACACCCTTTTGGCCTTAAACCAACCAGTTTAAAGGCATCAGTTTAGGCATCATTAATCACTCACAGTAATTTTAATTGAAATCTGCCTTTAATGAACATTTATCAGCTAGACTCTAATTTCTTTTTGAAGGTGGAGGGGCCTATCAGATACTTAACAATTTTTCAATATATTATCTTCACCCCTTCAGAGTCAAGCATTATTCACTCCACTTACAACACAGAGAATATAAGCGCTTGCCGAGATGTGTGTGCGTGTGTGTCACTATTCCCTTAACATTTTTTTTCAAAGCACTTTTTAGGATATTAAAAATAGTACCTGGTAACATTTAAGTAAAGGTAGCAGAAAACAAAAGAACTTTCCAACAGAAATCATGTTCCTTGCCACCCCCTCCACCTCCAAGAATAATGAGCATGTGGCACAAACGGAGCTCTTCAGAGAAGCTGTCTGCATAATTCTCCTCCACGGCAATGGGTTTGACAGCGCGGAGATGGCGATGATCTTAATTGGTCTACTATTTGGTGGCGTCTGAGACCCGGCTTTATTTCTGAGATGAGGTGAGGCTCTTGGCCTGTGAGAAGGCCCTGGGCCAGCCTTGCCTGTACGCGTAGCCCAGAGTTCGTTCCATTGGCAAATGTCTAACTTCAATTTGCCTTAATTTTTATAGTTGAGAATTTTTTAGGGGTTATGTCAGACCTTTTTAAAATAATTGTTAGACTTTTGAACCCTGTTGTTTGAAAAGATCCTTTTGTCGGCTTTACTGAGTGTGTTCTACTTTCTAGTTTAATACTAACTGCGCCAGGATTTGACTCTTCTGCCTGCCATTTTTGCATTTTTTAATATCTTCATTTAAACTGTAGGGTTCTTTAGGTTCAAATTCCTGCCTTACTGTGTAACAAAGTTTCTTATATGGAATTGAAATTTTCAATCCATACTGCATTTTATTGCATATTTTTAACAAGAATTTTTTGTAATGATCCTTGACAAAAATTTATTAGGATGAATCTACATAAAGTATGGGTGCCCCGATTAAGTTAGATCCAACATGTATTAGGCTTACCGTCTATCAATGTCTTGGTAGTAGGACCTCCTACAGCTCATCCTGGGCAGGGTGTGTGTGTGTGTGTGTGTGTGTGTGTGTGTGTGCGTGTGTGTGTTGAAAGGAAAGAAGTGGCAACAGAAGCCAGGGTGGGGGAAAAGCAGCCACAGACAAAGCAAAAATAAATGCCAAACAGGGAAGTAGAAAGAATGGTTCTGTCTGGAATGGAGGACTAGGACCTGAGTATAGTGGCAGTCTGAACACAGTGTATTCATTCTGGTTTGTGACCAGGTGCAGGAAAAGGGCCTGTACGACGCCACACATGTCAGTTCTTTGCCTGGAGAAATGTTAAGTGGATGAGCCATTAAAAAGTAAGAGTAACCATTTTGTATCCTCATTAAATTTAGTATTTCTGTGAATCAGAGGCGCATATTCAAGAGATAATACTCTGTAGAGAAAAAGTTTTCAAGTTGAATTAATTCATGTACTGACTAATACAGAATAAATGTTATATTAGCTTATTTATTTTATCTGTGTCTTTAAAAAGGAATATGGTAAACTATATTCATTTCCTAAAACTGTAAAGATCACACTGATGAGAAAATTTAGTTCCATAAAAAGTTTCACTCTGCTAGGGATTACAGAGTCATTACACCTCCAGCAAAGAAATGCAAACAGAACTCTGAACAGACACAACTATAAGAACAGACAGTTCTGGATGTGATGCCATCTGAACTTTGGGCTCTGGAGCCCAGTGGCAGAGTGACATGCTCAGACCCAAGACCTCAAAACCAAAGCAAACAAACAAAAGGGAAGGTTTCACTCACTCTTTCTTACCTATTGCATGATTTGCTTTCCTATTGCATGATTTGCTTTTCTGGTTTTTTTTTTTTTTTGGCAGGGTTGTTTGTTGTTTTTTTGAGACAGGGTTTCTCTGACTGTTCTGGAACTCGTTCTGTAGACCAGGCTAGCCTCAAACTCAAGATCCAACTGCCTCTGCCTCCCAAGTGCTGGGATTAGAGGTGTGGGCCACCACCACAGCCTGTCTTTTCTGTATTGTTGGTCTATGAATTGTTAGTAATCTTTATGGTTTCATAAACGAGCCACAGTGTGGAAGGGCTTACGCTAGCCACATGATGTCAACCTTAGCTGGTTGTTTCACAAGTTTGATTTCCTAAAGCCCTCATTTCATTCTGCTCCCACTACTACTTTCATTGTACTGTAAGACAGGCAAGCCTTGAGCATCCTCCTGCCTCAGCCTCCCAAGTGCTAGGATTACAGGCATGCACCCACTAGGCTCAGCCTCGGCTATTTTCTAACTACAACTTAATGGTAATAATTGGGTTCTATGTGATTGTAGTTTCCAATCTCAGGATCCATTGAAGAGTTGGTAGCATCTTCAAGCTCCTGAAGCTACATCTGGCTGTGTGCTTCCCTAACTGCCCGGTGTTACACAAGTACAACACAAACAGTCAATTTCACGTTCTTCAAAATGTTGTTTTATTATTACTATTATTATTGTTACTGTTGTTTTTATGAAGCCCTGCTGTCCTGGAACTCAGTATGTAGACCAGGCTGGCCTTGAAATCAGATCCACCTGTCTCTCTTTCCTTAGTGCTCGGATTAAAGCTGTTGGCAACACCTTACTCTTGAGGATTTTTGAAGGTTATTTTTGTTATATGAGTCAGGGTCTTTGTAGCTCAGGCTGGCCCCAAACTTGAGGTCCTCTTGCCTCTGCCTGCACCTCATGAGTGCTGGGATTACAAGAATGTCACCACACTCAGGATAAAGCTTTATGAAATAAATTTTCCTAATAGAAGGGCCTTTACAGACTGTACTCGCCACCAAGGGTGCGGGTTCCTTACAGTCCCACCTTTAACCCTGAAGTCTGGAGTCCCCATGCCCCTCTCAATTTGGTTTTCTGGGGCTTTTCATGAGTTCGGGGGTGGAGGAAATACAGGTGCACATTTCACGGTCACAGTCAAGTTGGCTCAAGCCTCATGAACAATGAAGGATAATCCAGGAAGGGAGGGACTGGGATTGCCATCATTAGCATGGCCTCTGTAAATGTCAGTCAACCAGAATGGTGCAGAGTTACCCCATGTTACTCCTCATCCTTTGTTGTGGCTAAACTCAAGACTTTCAGCCTTGGCTTTCATGTGGGTCTTAAGGAAAAAGTTCAAGGAGACGGGTGGGAGCAAAGGCACCTTGTCCCGGAGCTTTTGAAGTTCTGTAGATGGTAGATGACCTCATCTGAGCCAGAGAATAGGAGTTGAGGGATCGGGTTAGATCTGGAGCCATGCTGGGAATCAATCCCAGGGCCTTGTGCGCCCTGGGCAAGTGTTCTGCCACTGAGCCTCATTCCCAGCAGCCGCGACCTTTCGTGACCATGCAATTAGTGGGCAGGATTAAGCTTCTCATGCACTTTTTACAACACATACACACCTGAGCCTTCCACTTTCCCGGGACTCACAGAGCACAGGACACTGAAGTAGGTGCAGTCACTTGTAACTGCACAAACCTTTATTTTGAGGGGAGGAGATGCCAGACGCTGAATCCAGGAATTTGTATGTGTTCACCATGAATTCCACCACTCAGAGCCCACACCCTAGTCTTTCACAACCAAATCCTTGCACTGATATCTCTTCCTGCAAGTGCGAGGAAGGTTTGGCCAGTATCGGTCACTGGTGGTTCTCTGGGACACTCCTGGCAACAGACAAGATCCTCCATGGGATCTTGGTGGACTTGGTGCACAGAGGAGGGCTTTAGTCAACAAGAATGTCACGTGCCTAACAGAGGCATCCCAAGCTGGGGTATTTCTAGCCCTTGGACACAGGAGCGCTGAAATGCAGTCCTGTGCAGACAGAATGCTGGATGCAGACAGAATGCCGGAACAACTGACCACTGCTCAGTTCAGGCGGAACTAGCCAACCTGGCATGGAGCACTCCACCAAATGTGGCCTAGCCAGCAGAGAGCCATGACTTCAGAGGAAACTTAGAATTCTCCTTACTTATCTGGGCTCCCCCTAAATCCCTGAATATTTTTGGCTATTATTTTTCCTAAGAGATTAAATATTTGGACTCATTAAACTTTAAACCATCTCTGTATTTGTCTGGATAACACTGAGGGATAATTCGCAAATGGTGAAATCTGCCTTTGTTTTTGTTTTTCAAGACAGGATTTCCCTGTGTAACAGCTCTGGCTGCCCTGGAACTTTCTCTATAGACCAGGTTGGGTCTCCAACTCACAGAGATCCACCTGACTCTGCCTCCTGAGTGCTGGGATTAAAGGCATACACCACCACTGCCCAGCCATTTTTCTTTATTTTATGCCTGTATGTATATATATATATACACACACACACATATATATGTGTATGTATATATATATATATATATACACACACACATGTGCATCACTTGCATGCCTGGTGCCTGTAGAGATCAGAAGAGGGTATCAGAGTCCCCGGAACTGGAGACACAGACAGTTGTGAGTTTTCATATCGGTGCCGGGAAACAAAATGAGATCCTCCGCAAGAGCATCAAGCCCTCTTGACACTGAGTCCTCTCTCCAGCTTGAACTTCTGATGTTCTTCCTTCCACTTCACAAGTGCTGGGATTATAGGTGTGTGCCACCACACCATTTATGTGGCGCTGGGGATCCAGCCAGGGCTTCATGCGTGCTAAGTAAGCACTCTACAGACTGACCCCCAACCCCAGTCGCACATTTTACATCTGAGGTTTATATACTTACCGCACGTATGCTGTTGTTACTGTGACAGCATACCTGGCAAAAGCAACTCAAGCGGGGGGGTTATCTTGGTTCATGGTTTGAGGGCACAAAGCCATGGACTTCTTCAGGCAGCTGGTCATACTGGGTCCACCTCAGGAAACAGAGAGGATGCACAGTAGCACTCAGCTTTTCTTCTGTCTATTCAGTACAGGCCCCCAGCTCATGGAAGGGTGCCACCCACAGTTAAAGTGGGTCTTCCCACTCAAGTAACCTGATTCACATAATCTCCCACAGATGTGCCTAGAAGCTGTCTCCTAGGTGTGGTCAATCAAAATTAGCTGGGTGTGGTGGCACATTTCTTTAATCCCAGGCAGAGGCAGGAATATCTCTGAGTTTGAGGCCAGCCTGGTCTACCTAACAGTCCCAAGACACCCTTTAAAATAAGCAAATAAAAACAAAAAGGAGCAACCACCGCAAATACTGAGTATTTTTAGTTTACTATCATTTCCTGTCATAGTAAAAATTGCTACCTGTGCAGAAATTTAAAATAACAGTCTTTAAAATCTCAGTGTTTAAACCAGGAGAACCAGGCATGTGACACAACCTGTAGCCACTAATTAATAAACAAAAATATGGTAGGAGAAAGCAGGGCAAGACTGGCACACCCCACTGTTCAGAAGTGCAGGCAACCTCAAAAGTATTCATTGGTGAGCTTTGTTCCCCGAGTTGTATAATCTCTGGCCATTGGGGTGCTCTGTGTGTAGGCACTAGGGCGGGATACATCCACACAGGTGCTGAAGAGTGGGCTTTCGTGGCTTATACTTTTTCTCGCAGTTTATAACACAGAAATGGGGAGCAGGAAGGACTGTGTGTCTGTGCTGGAGTGCTTGCCCAGCGTGGGTGAGGTGTGTGTTACTCTGGGTGTGGTGGTGCCCACCTGTAATCCTTGTGCACTGGAAGCATTGACACAAGAGGATTGGGAACCCAAGGGGAAAAGAAAACCAAAAGTAAACAAATCAGGAAGCGCTGTGCTAAGGACACCTGAGACTGCAGGCCTGGGGTGAGAGGAGGAGGGAGGGAGGGAGGGCAGTTTCAGCCTTATAAGAGTTTTGTGTTTTCCCTCTCCCTCCAGGCCTTTGGTGTGCATTAAAGAACTTTCTCCCTTGCCTTCATACTTTAATCTACGTAGGACTTAGACTCTGAACAGCTTTCGCCACAGAAAAATGTGGCAGAGCTGAAGTCACAAGTTCCCTTCTTCAAAGGCTTATGAGGCACACACGGATCTCCCCTGAACCTTCCTGCAGGTCCAACAGCAGACAGCAGCAGGGGTAAGGGCTGCCTGGATGTCCAGGCTCCGAGAGGGGACAAAGATTATACCAGAATTCTCCTACAGCACTGCCATTCCTTCAGGTTTCTGACAGGAGGGGACACCATGGGATTGATAGCTTGAGGGATACTTTACTTTGATACCATATCACCAAGTTGTTTCAACAGAAAAAGGTCTAACATCATGTAAACACTGGCAGACAATTTATCTGAGGAAAGGCGGAGTCATTTCTTAAGAAAGCTCAGCTGTACAGAAACTTAAGCACTAGTACAAAGCTGGAGAATACTAGTCATAACTGCAGACAGATGGGGCAGAGAGCTAAAAAGGGCAGCCAATGAGAGCCGAGATTATTAAACGGGGACTTGGGTAGAAGTGAGGAAGGAGGGACCCGAAGGGCATCCCTGCACGTGTCAGGAACTGTAGTTTTGAAAGGCCAACAGCTGACCTGCAGGTAGCATGTGTGTGAGGAAAAGAAAGGAGAGGCAAGGAGAATATCAGGCAGCCACACTTCTAGCTTCTTTTAGGGAACGCCACACCGATTTCCAGTGGCTGTGCCAATCTGTGAGCCCACCAGCAGTTACAGTTCTCTCCTCACCTCTTGTTTCCTTGATGCAGCCTTTCTGACTGCGGACGGTTGGAGTCTCAGTGCGGCTTTAAGCTGTACCTCAGAAGTGGCTAAGGATGCCGAGCACTTTTTAAAGCTTACTAGTCATTTG
Source organism: Dicrostonyx torquatus (assembly GCA_028555095.1). Taxonomy (NCBI): domain Eukaryota; kingdom Metazoa; phylum Chordata; class Mammalia; order Rodentia; family Cricetidae; genus Dicrostonyx; species Dicrostonyx torquatus. The sequence goes on from JAQHUG010000043.1 coordinate 2,803,086, forward strand.
TTCTTCGTCTTCTGAGAACTGGCTGTTTATTATGATTTCCATTAGCCCATTTCATGACTGGATTGTTGTTTTTGTTTAGTGTGTGTGTGTGTTTAGCCTTTTGAGTTCTATGTTCTTGATGGCAATCCTGTCAGATGCACAGCTTACTAGTAAGGCTTCTCCCTTCCTGAAGGTTGCCAATCACTCTTTTCCTTTGCTACAGGAGCTCCTCCTCCTCCTTCTGTGTTTTTGAGACAGGGTCTCTCTGTGTATCCCTGGCTGTCTTGGAACTAGCTCAGTAGACCACGCTGGCCTCGAACTCACAGAGATCTGCCTGACTCTGCCTGGGATTAATGGGGTGTGACATTATGCTTCGGCTGTGTAGACTTTTTTTTTTTTTTTAGATTTTATTTATTTATTAAGTATACAGTGTTCTGCCAGAAGAGGGCACCAGATCTCAGTACAGATGGTTGTGAGCCACCATGTGGTTGCTGGGAATTGAACTCAGGACCTCTGGAAGAGCAGCTAATGCTCTTAACCTTTGAGCCATCTCTCCAGCCCTGTGTAGGAGATTTTAAATCTCATGCAATCCCACGTGTCAGTACTGTTTCCTATCTGTACCTCTTCTGGGTACACACCTGAATAGTTCCACATCAACATGCCACAGAGATACTTCCACATCCATGCTGGCTACAGCACAATTCGCAATAGCCAAGTTAGGGTCCTAGGTGTCCATCAATAAAGGAAATGTGGAAGACATACACAGAAGCTTCATTCAGCCATAATAACTAAACAGACAAAACAGTCATTTGTCAGAAAATGGTTGTAACTGGATATTAAGCTAAAAAAAATAAAATAGATGCTGAAAGAAAATGAATGCTTTTGTTTCTAAGTTTCCTGCTTCATTCATATGACATTAAAGGAAAGAGGTAGGCGATCTGGGCGTGGTGGCGCATGCCTTTAACGTCAGCACATGGGAGGTGGACCTAGACGGATCCCTGTGTGTTTGAAGCCAGCCTGGTCTACATAGTGAGTTGCAGAATAGCCTGAGCTATATCACTGAGAGACCCTGCCTCAACAATGGATAGATAGATAGATAGATAGATAGATAGATAGATAGATAGATAGATGATAGATGAATAAATACAAAACAACAAAAATTAAAAGGGAAACCAGGAGAGACAAATGGATGGGTGGGGGAAGGAAATGGGAGGGGACGACTATGGTCAAAGCACATGATATACTTGAAGCTGACTTTATGAAATCCACACAATGTGCAATGAATATATGCCAATGAAAGAAAGAAAGAAAGGAAGGAAGGAAGGAAGGAAGGAAGGAAGAAAGAAAGAAAGAAAGAAAGAAAGAAAGAAAGAAAGAAAGAAAGAAAGGAGGAAAGAAAGGACCAAGCGAGGCAGGATTTTTCTGAATGTCTCTACTTAGCTCTCAGGCAGGTAAACATTAACTGAGTTCGATATATGATTAGGAGAGTCAATGTCATTGGAATAAAATCCCATGACCTTACTCTTAATGCAAAAATCCTCAGGCTTATTCAACGGAACAGCCATAAGTGTGTTATCTGCTGATGTGTTCCTGGTAAGTCAGATGCACAGAAGCTGTCAAGTCACTGTCACCTAACAGAACTGACTGTAAGGTAAGGGAGGGTCCAGATGGAGTTCATCAAACACCAAATGAGCTGAAGGGGAATGCCAAAATTGGGAAAAACATCATTTTATGGTACACTGGTGCCATCTTTTGGCCAGATTAAAATTCACACAAATTATAAATTACAATCGTATTTTTCTTTTAACAGACTTTAGAGATACAATTACTTATTGTTTGTTGTTGTTGTTGTTTGTTTTGTTTTTTGTTTTTTCGAGACAAAGTTTCTCTGTAGCTTTGGAGCCTGTTTTGGAACTAGCTCTTGTAGACCAGGCTGGCCTCGAACTCACAGAGTTCCGCCTGCCTCCACCTCCCCAGTGCTGAGATTAAAGTCATGCGTCACCACTACCTGGCCAATTACTTAACTTTAAACATGAGATTTAAAACTGTCTTGACCTGAAAGTGGAAGCGTATAGATATCATCCCAGAACTTGGGAGGCTGAGGTAAGAGGACTATGAGTTTGAGGCAGTCTGGGCTATAGAACAAAATGGCTGGATTTTTTTGTTGTTGATGATGATGAATACATATACCTATCTTTATTTTCCTCCTGCTGGTAGTGTGTTGTGTGTGCACTTATCAGTGTGGGCAGGCACATGTGCACGTGGGGCTGCAAATGGGTCCTTCTTCACAGCTCTCACTGAATCAATGATCTTCAGGAATCTCTCTACCTGTCCATCCACGCCCCCACCCCTTCACCACAGCACAGGCTTTGTATGTGAGTCCTGGTGACATGAGCTTGGGTCCTGATACTTGACAAGTGGCACTTTACCTACTAAGCCATTCCTGAAGCTCTACTTCCGACTTTAAAAATCCAATTTAACATCTTCTAAAAGCTGAGATAAAGGACAACACAAACAGAACTGACTTTGGAATAAACACATCATGCATTCCATTGGATCAGTATTAAGTAAGTCCAAAATGACTAGCTAGAAATCCCAAACTTCAGTCAGGCTGGGTGGCGCACGCCTTTAATTCCAGCACTGGGGAGGCAGAGGCGGATCTCTGTGCATTCATAGGCCAGCCTGGTCTACAGAGTGAGATCCAGGACAGGCACCAAACCTACAGAGAAACACTGTCTCAAATAAATAAATAAATAAATGGAAATCCCAAACTTCAAACTCCAGCGCCCTTATGCACAATGACAAAATGTAAAGTTTTGAGACCAGAGCTAATCAGCCATAACTCTACTGACACCTCCAGTGGGCACTGAGTGGGGTAGGAATGGGAGATACCCTTTTTATTATGACACGTTCAGCCACCTTCTTGGTCTCCACCCACTAGATGCCAATAGCAACTTTATCATGCCCTCCACCCAGGCAGAATTACCCAAACATCTCCACATTGCCAACCATCTATGTGCTGGAAGTAGCTTTGGGGACATTTTTAGGTATATATTACTTTGCAGGACTGAACTCGAGAACTCTCCTGAGCCCCACTTCCATCCCCTGCTCTAGTGTGTGTGAAGGTGCCTTTTGTTTGGTTTTGAGACAAGGTCTCCTTGCCCAGGCTGATCTCTAACCTGGTCTTCCCACTTCAGCTTAACTTACTGGACCTACAATGTCAGCCATCACATCTGGCTTTGTTGTGGAGTTTGGGGATTAGAGTAACACTAGAATTAGCAGACTAGGTAAAAGAGACTCTTCATTTAACAGCTGAAGACCTAGACGGAAAGGTGACTTTCCCCTGCCTGAGACCCACATTTTTCTAGCTTTGGGCAAAAGTGAAAACATCGGATCATCTGGATCTGCTAGTTTTGGATTGTAATGTATTCTAGTAGCGCTTCTGGTTTTATGACTTTTTTAGACCTAACAATAGAATTACATCATTTAGTTCCCTGGCAATCAGCTCACAGAGGGCAATTCTTCTTAAAGGCATGAGTCAAGTCATAGTTACATTTTTTTTATTTTTTATTTATTTTTTTTTTGAGATAGGCACTTGCTATGTAGCCCCAACTGGCCTGGCACTAACTAGACCTGACTCATCCTGAAGTTATGGTGTTCTTCTTGCCACTTTCTCCCAAGTGTTTGGATTACCAGTGTGCACCACCACAGCAGCCATAAGTCAAGGTACCATATACCTGCTTATCTTTTCCCCTTACTCCTTTTCCCTGGGAATCCTAATATACCTAAGAATCACTGCTGTAGATCATGTGGAGGGGGCAGAGAACAGTACAAAGCAGGAAGTAGAAGAGACGCCTCTGAGAAATGACTAGATAGGACCTTTTTTCCAGGTGGAACTTTCTTGATTTGGGCAGCACTTTTCTCTTGCCAGTTTCTAAGAACTGGGCCCATTCATACCTTTTGCTTCATGCCTTAAAATGTAAGATGGGCCAGCATAAACATAGTGGCTCATAGCCACCCATAACTCCATTTCCAGACCAGCCACCTTCTTCTGGCCTCCACTGGCACCAGGAACCCATATGGTGCACAAATACATACGTGCAGGAAAAACACTCAGACACTGAAAACATTCATAAGTTGCCTAACAAAGACTACTTACCTCAACAAAGGTAATATCATTGGCAGAAAATGCTGTAAGATCCACAAGCCAAAATTCTGTTGTCACTAGATCAAGTCACATGTCTTCATAAAACAGATGAAAGTCAGTTTCCACTCTAGTTGGGAGACAGAACTCGGTAGGGCACTCCTGAGGCAACTGTGGCACGTCACACGGAAGTAAAACCCTACAGTGTATTGTCGTCCTACATCTGCTATGTGTCCCTGATAATCTGAGGATTCTTTCATTAGACCTTTTTAATTATATAAACTCTTAGGTTTGTTTGGGGATTATCTTTAAATATGTGTATCTGTGCACGGGTATGTACACACACGATTACAGGTACCTTGGAAATTAGGGGTGTTGGATCCTCCTGTAGTTAAGATGTCTCATATGGGGGCTCCGTACAAATCTGGGTCCTCTAGAAGAGCAGTCAGTGCTCTTAACTAACTGAGGCATCTTTCCAGACTCATGTTTTTTAAGAAATAAGATCAGCCTGGCCTTGATCTCACAGTCTTACTGCTTTAGCTTCCTGAGTACTGGAAGAGGTATGTGGCACCAGGCCAGAGTTTCTTTTTCAGTAATTTAAGTTTCTATTCTGTTCTACTGTGGCAAGGTAACTATGGTTTGTACACAGCAGGGGAGCTGAGGGCAGCTGCACTGAAGCAACACACACACACACATACACATGCAACACACACACACACGCAACACACACACACACACACACACACACACACACTGAAGCACAATGGACTCTCCCAATCTAGGATGAGAGTCAGTTTGGGATACTTGCATTTAAGACACCCAGATTTAGGACCAGGTGATATACCAGGTTTTTTAAAAAAAAGATCAATATACACCAACATGGTTCAGCACAGAAGTATTTACAGGGTTCACTCCTAGGAATTTAACAACTTATAATGAAATGTCACAGATAAAGTTTAAGCACACGAAAACACACGTTACACTGTAAAAGTTCTTCACACGATCTACTTTTAGTGCAGTCACCACAAAAACACCTATCAAGTCTTTGTCAGGAATCCAAGTTTCCACATCAAGAATTGCCTGTGCAGACCGGCTTCAGGATCTGTCCTCGTTCTTCACGACCCTCAGGAGCTTCCGTCAGTGTTCCAGGAAGGCTTCTCCATCTTTAGCTCAGAACCTTGGCGAGCTCCTAGGTAGTGTCCTCATCCCACTTCTTTCCTCCGTCTTCTATTTAGACCATCTTCATCCAAGAAACGATGGGATTTTTGTCCATTTTATTTGTTTTTTTTTTAAAATGGAAACAATGTATTTGAGGGAAGTCTCATTAATGCTGAAAGTAGTGTATTTTATTCCCAACAATGCTAATCCTCCTTTTCCTTGCCGAAGAGTAGAAACAGTAGCATAAGAATTCAAGTAACACTATTTCCAGAGTATTTTTGTAAAAACCAGTCTCCTCAGTTAATTGTCTAGTAAGTAGTACATGATTGCTTCAAACATGTTCTAGAATCTACAGAAGAAATACTGAATAGGGCTCTAGCTATGGAGTTTGCTCAGAGGTTGGTTTTCATCAGTATACTAACACAATTTTAGTCCGAAGCCTGACAGCATCCCTGTGAGGTGGGTGCTGTTGACACCCACTTTACCTGGGAGGTCAGTCGGAGAAGTAAGTAACCATCTCAAGGTTATACAGTAAAAACAACAACATTGGTTGGAAGGCAGACTACATTTACGGGGCTCCCCCACTAAGAACAAATGCTGAGACAGCCTCTACTTTTCTCCAGAAAACACCATGATGCAGGATGGGGGAAGAAGAAGGGGTTTAAAGCTGGCCCAAGTGGAGAAGATCTATTAAATATCTGCTTAATACAGAGCCGGTTGGTAAGAACTGGGGTGTTTTTCCCACCATGCCTTCAAAATGTTAGCCAGCAGAGATTATTTACCTCAACACAAGAGGGCGACATTTGGCAACAAAGTACATCCAGCAGGCAACTCCTGGTTCAGCTTGGCAACCATTAGACAAACCACACCGCCTAAGACAGACACAAAGCTCCATTTTACAGATATGGTAAAGAGCAAAGCTTCTTTTCTGGAAAAACTTTTAAAATATGAAGACTTTCTCTCTCCCAATGACAAATCATGTCCTTAAAAAACCAAAACCAAAACTACACGATAGTGCATGTCTGCCATCCCAGCACTTAGGAGGTTGACAAGGGACTGTTCAAGGCCAGCATGGGCCATACAGTGAGACCTCACCTCAAAAAGCCAAAACAGGCTGCAGAGATGACTCAGTGTTTAAGGGCACTTGCTGCTCTGGAGGAGGACCTGGGTTCAGTTCCCACACCCACACGAGTTCCAGGGGCTCTGATGCCCTTTCCTGGCCTCCACAGGCACTGCGTGCATACTGTGCACAGAAGCCAGCATAACACTCAAACACATACCACATAATACAAAGATAAATAAATCTTGTTTAAAAATCAAAACAAAGTGACAGCAGATGCCATCCCACTTACTACATGCCTCTGTAAAAAACTAGCTTTGGGGAACTTTTTCCATAAAATGAAACTAACATTTCTCCACTTAATAAAACAGTGTTATTGCGGACTGAGAAAAATTATTTTTTCTTGAGTCAGGGTCTCACTATGTAGCTCCAGGCTCATCCTGCCTCAATCTACTGACAGCTGGGGTTACAGAAGAGCAAGACCCAGCATTTTGTCTTTTTGGTCTGGTATTAAAAGGAGCTTTATAAATGAGAGGAATCGAGTAAAGCTCTTGGCATTAGAGAACTTCAAGAGTGATAGGAACCAGGTGAACTATTTTCTCCAAGCTCATAGACTTCCACTTATTCTGTATGTGTGTGGGGTATGCATATGTATGGGTGTGAGCACACGTGTGGACATGTGCTGAGACCAGAGACTGGTGACACGCCTTCCCTAATCACTTCTCTACCTCAGTTTTGAGACAAGGGTCTCTCTGAACCTGGAGCTTCTTTCTGTGGGGCTGGCCTGAGAGCACCTGCTGTCTTTCTGTCTCTGCTCCCCCACCAGCACTAGGACAACAGGCACCATACCTAGCTCTCACCTCAGCTTCCAATCTGTGAGCAGCAATGACTTTACTCGCTGAGCCATCATCATCATTTACTAATATATGTTTACTAACTCTTCTGCATACGGTTCTGTAAGCGGAGACTGCTCGTTCATTTCCCAGCTGCCCAGAGCCGAAGAATCACACAAAAACTATATCCACCACAACACTGTGTGGCCAACAACTCTAGTGTATTCCTAGTTAGCTCTTACATCTCTAATTAACCCATTTTTATAAAACATATTCACAACATAGAGGGGAATCCCACATCATAGTTCCACTTTAAGTAGAAGTGTCTGACATGGCCGTGAGCTGTAGGCAAGCTCTTTCAGCACCTCTCCAGTCTGTCTTGAGCTGCTGCACCCATTCACCTACCCTGAAAGCCTCTATTCCCACCCTTTAGCTATATAAGGGCCTCTTGTGTGTAAGACTAATGACTTGGTACACAGGGAAGATTACAGGAAAGTTGAGAAGTTTTAAATGAGAATTGTTAGGAGGCTAAAGAGAGCTGGGCATGGGGGGCACAACTGTAGTGCCAGTGCCTGGAGGAAGAGCAGGCAGATCAGGAGTTTAAAACCATCTTCAGCTATATAGTGTGTTTGGGGCCAGCCTGGGCTAAACATGACACTCTATCTAAAAAAAAAAATGAAAAATTAAAAGTAGGAAATATATCCTAAATAGTTTAAAATATATTAAATTGGTATTTGAGTTTCTATAAGGTTAAATAATTGAAGGTAGTATGGCTGAATATTGCTTTAATGAATTAATAGCTTAAGATTATACGTAATTGCAATCCCCCTGTAACAGCATACTTGTTTAAACCAACCCCTCTAACTAGTTTTTGCCCTCTACACATGGGTCTTAGAGGCTAAGTTTCTAAATCAGAATTTCAACTGCCTTAAGACAACACCCAATGGGTTTTTCACCTGGCCCTCAAGTTACCACCCTGAAGCCTGGCTGGTGGTACAGCCATAATCCCAGCAGGGGAGGAAGATGGTGAGTTCAAAATCAGCGTGGGCCATATAGCAAGAAGATTTCAAAAACTAAAGACAACGAAACTGCTACTTTGGTTTGGTATGTGGTTTGCATGTGTGATTTTTGTTTGTTTGAAACAGGACCTCACTATATAGCTAACTGGTCTAGAACTCACTCTATAAACCAGGCTGACCTTGAACTCACAAAAAATCAACCTCATGAGTTCTGGGACAAGAGGCAGGCAACATAATCTCTGAAACCACTACTTTGTTATTCCTCTGAACTGTTTACCCAGAAAGGACTTTTGTTTCAGAATTAGCTGGATTACTCTAGGCTCCCCACAGACCTGGGGGGGGGGGAGAACCTCTAAGAAATGTCTTCAGAGGTGTTCTATCGGGGCAGGAGCAGCTCAGACTTTGCATGTGGCTAAAATCTAAGCATCAAATTTATTAGATGTATTCAAATATCTATGCGATGGCACATGCCCAAGGTCCTGGCTACTCAGCAAACTGAAACAGAAAACTGCTGTGCCCAAGAGTTTAAGGCCAACCTGGGTCACGTACCAAGACTCTTGTTTCCAAACTTGGGGGTGGGCAGGGGTCAGAACCATCTCAGGTGTTCTTCCAATGTCTGTGGAGCTTAGACTTTAGGGGAAGGAGGAGGGCGGTTCTGCAGTCTTTCTTGTCTTCTTATCCTTGAGGGCAGAGCTTCAAATTTAAACACTTCAAAAACAATGAAATTTGATGGGCTATTTTTTAGGTATAGTAAATCCATCACTTAGTCCATCAACTTCAATTTTTCTGGGGTTTTAGGTTTCTAAGTGTCGCCACTACAGAAGAGAAGTATATTCACAAAAGGAGAGCTGCCAGCATGGGTTTTAAACAGGCCGGGAACACTGGATGTATCTACTTCATTGGTTTTACTAACAGAAGAAGTGAAAGCCACACTACTGCAAAATTACCTGTAAGAGTGGCTTTCAGAAAATTACCATCAACTCAGACAGCCTAGACAATTCTGCTGTGTTAAGCTAGAGAGATGGCTTATTTTTCTCTTTAAATTTAGGTAAACCTCTTGCTATAGAAATCTGAAACTGCCCTTGGGTGTGTAAGGACACAGTAGCTGTGCTCACTGGCCTAGGGATGGTTCAGGGCCCACCTCTGTGCTTGGATATATGTATGGACTGGTTTCTCTGTTCAAGAGTTCGTTAGCAAAGGCTTCTCCAGCCCTTTCTTCTAGCTGGAATATTTTTATTAAAAATGAGGTACACTTGATGTTAATTAAATAAGAGGTCATGTAAAAGGCTGGGTACTAGGAAATAGACAGTTAAAACTACTTGTGACTTGGTATAGCCATGTCTTAGAAGAAACTTTTTATACATTATAATATATAGTTATACATTAAAGTAACTGATTTCCTATATGTCAGAAAATATTTAAAAGTCATTTTCATGAGGACATAATTCATATGAAACATGAGACAAGAGTGACGGTTTGAAGTGTGTTTGTGTGTGAGCACGTGTGTGTGCTGAAGACTGAGCCTAGAGCCTCACACATGTAGGCAAGCCCTCTACAGATGAGCTTCACTCCCGGTCTCTAAACATTCTTTAAAACAGATCTCATCTGCTTCATATGCAAGTTCATTTTACTGACTCTGTAACCTGGAAAAACAAGAGATTTTATAAATAATCAGTCACTTTGAAGTTTATACATTGACTTCTGATTTTCAAATTATCATTTAATTTATAGAAAGTTTATAGGATAATTGGAAAGTTACACTTACTAGCCATGTCTTATAATAAGAACTGGTATGTACAACCTCAAAACCAGGGACAGATTATTTTAAGTCAACAGACCATGAGGAAGTAAATAATTTATGAATTAAAAATGGCGTATGAATCTTTTCCAAGACTGGTATAAAAATTCTAAAGGAGGAGCTGCTACTCAACAAGGATGGTATCCACACTTCCTTGTGTGAGCTCTGACTCTAAGGCACAAGGCAAGTCTAAATGTTCTTGTGACAAGCGAGAACTTTTCAGGGGGACATCAGGCCAGCTGTCACAATACTGCTGAAACCTCTGGGCCAATGAATTTCCAAACCTTTGGCATCTGTTATATCTATAAGATTTACCTTTATGTGTATACATGTGTTCCAGTAACTGGCTCTTTCGAAGAAATTTATGACCACAAATGGTACAACTGATTTTTCTTTTTCTTGAAAAAGAAAAATTACAGTTTAATTCTACTGGCTCTGTGTCTTTGGAGATCAAAGACACTTGACTGATCTGTAAAGGCTCTGCGGTACCCCGGCTTGAGTGCTCAGGCGGTGGCTGCTGCTGCTCGTTCTCCTTGACAATGAAGGAGCTAAGCCTCCGGCAGTCGAGAGCCTCACTGCTGTCACTAAGTGGATGCACTTCACCAAGGTCATTACTTTCCAAAATGGAAGCAGGGACACCAAATGGGAGAGATCCAGACACATGGGTATGGAGGTGCTGTCTCAAGTTACCACGGGATTCGAAACGCTCCCCACAATAATGGCATAAGTGGACTTTGATACTGTTTTCTGTAAAAGAGGGGCCAGTCACTTCTGATGAGGATGAGGAATGGCCTTGGGAGATCACGGACTCTGGATCACATCTCTCCTGTTTGATGGACACCGGGGGCTTCTGGTGCTCCTCCAAGGCCTGGGCAGCAGGATGGGCCCTCTGCTGCTCTGCACTCCCATCATCTAGCCCAATTGCAAGGGAGAGCTGCAGCTGTGGGTGGTCACCTTGGACAGCAGCTCTGTTTCCACTGCTACTGGGAGGAGTTTCTTTCATCTCCAGCCCTTGTTTGACAGCTGTTTTCTGGGTTGTTGAAATCTGAATACCATAGAGATTTGAGGTCTGCACAGTCTCTGGTGAGAACACTTGATTCACTTCAGTTGCAATGTGGGAAAGGTAGTCAGCATGGAGAAATCGGATCCCTTCCTCCAAACGACTATGGTCCACCATCTGTTTGGGCCCTTTTCCTGTGTACATAATGTGCAACAAGTAGCTGAATATATCGGGCTGGATGTCAGTTGGTTGTATTTTTATGCATTCACTGTTAAAACAAAAACAAACCCACACAAAAATGAAACACAACCTAGTTGGCCTTTTGGTTTCTAGCAATCTTAGGTTAAGACAAATTCTTCCTGAGGTTTAAATTTGGCAGTCTGCCTTAATGAAATACAGTAACAAGAAATCAGTCTCTGATCCTAACTGCTTTTATGGTTCATCCACAAACCTTTGTGCATCCAGTCTACTGGCTAGCATAGGAAACACAGATAGATACTCAGATTAGTGCAACACTGAGAGACTCCTAAACATTAGCATCTGCTCTAGGTGAGAGGACAGAAAACTAGTGACTAAAGCAGGTGCTCTGCTTTTATATCGAACACATTAAAGGAACTAAACACAGAGACTCAAGGACACGTATATGGTGGTGTTCAGAGTAGCATTATTGACAGTAGCTAAAGCTGGAAACAACTAAATATACATCAGAAGATGAATGCAGCTGAGTGCAGTGGTACAGCCTTTAATCCCAGCACTGGGGAGACAGAGGCAGGAAAGTCTCTGAGTTTGAGGCTGCCCTGAGCTAAGTAGGTTCCAGAACAGTCCCTACTAGACAGACCCTGCCTCAAAAAAAGAGGAAAAAAAGGGATAAATGAAATGGGGCTGTAAATACCAATGGTATAGGGCTGGAGAGATGGCTCAGCGGTTAAGAGTATCACCTATTCTTTCAGAGGTCCTGAGTTCAATTCCCAGCAACCACATGGTGGCTCCCAACCATCTCTAATGGGATATGATGCTCCATCTGGCATAAAGCTAGGCACGCCGATAGGGCACTCATGCATAAAATAAATAAATAAATCTTTTTGGAAAAATACAATGGTATATTATTCTACCATAACAAAATAAGGAAATTCTGGTGTGTTATAACAAGGTTGAACTCTTGAAAACAAGCTAAATGAAAAAAGTCAAACAAAAAAGTTAAAAAATTTGTATGGTACCATGTTCATGAAATAGCTAAAACAAAGCTGGGCATGGTGGCACATGCCTTCAAATCCCAGGACTCATCAACAGCCAAGGATACAAGAAGAAGCCCTGTCTTCCAGCCTGGTCTACAAGAGCTAGTTCCAGGACAGGCTCCAAAGCTACAGAGAAACGCTGTCTCGAAAAAAAAAAAAAAAAAAAAAAAAAAAAAAAAAAAAAAAAAAAAAAAAAGAAAAGAAAAGATAAAACAACAAAACAACCTGAAAGAAAAAGAAATATCTAAGACAAACACATTTAAAGAGACAGAACTGGACTGGAGAAATGGCTCAGTGGAAAAAAAAAAAAAGAAAAAAAAATGGCTGTTCTTCCAGAAGACCTGGTTTTATTCCCGGCATCTATATGTGGCTCACAATTGTCTGTAACTCCAGTTCTAGGGGACCCAATGCCCTTTTCTGGCTTACTGGGCCATATACAAGGGACAGAAAATATGGGGTGGGGGAAAACCTACAGTTAGATAAGGGGTAGTTACAGGCAGCTGAAGGAGAATGGAAAGTTACTGCTTAAAGGTACAGTGTTTCTGTTTAGGGTGATGAAAAGGCTTTGGAAACAGTGATAGTTGCAGGTATAACATTATCAATATAATTAGTGCCATTAAGCTGGATGATTTAAAACTGTTAATTATAATGAGACCCTACATCAAAAACCAAAATCAGGGGCTCAGTGGTTAAGAGTGTTAACTGCTCTGGCAGTGGACCTGCTCACAACATGCAGGCAAAAAACTCATAGAAATAAACAAACAAACAAAATGACAATCAAACAAACCAAACCAAACCAAACCAAGTATTTGTATTTTTAAAGGAATCTAATAAAATTGTTAAAATTTAAGATAATAAATGATGCTAAGTTTATTTGGCTTCTAAATCTTAACCACTGAGCCATCTCTCCAGCCCTGGCTTCTAAATCTTTAAATCACAAATGAACACAGGTATAATTTTGAAAAACATTATAGTAATCTCAAGCTCAATTTGGCTACTAGACAGAATAACAGAGTAAAGCTCTGTAAAGCTAGAGTAGAAACAGCTAAGGGAAATCATGCAAGTGCAGAACCATGGACAGCACCAGTGGACTCAGTTTCCCTGAACAGACGTTTATTGTCAAGAGTCGGATGCACTGGGATTCAGCATGCTGTAATCTAGTTTCTCTACTCCCAGGATCTGGGGATCCCTGCTTCCTCTCTAGGTTTTACTCTTTTTGTTCTGCGCTGTCTATTAACGGGCATGTTGTGTGATAAGCCTTTTGGGAATATAAGTTCAGAATTCTGTTATCTGGAGTTTATCTGCTCAACACAAAGACAACACAGGGCAGGCCTCACCTTTCCCAGTGCCTGTGTTTGGACAGCACCTAGCTCACAACAGGGGCTTCATTCATATGGTCACTGCTTCTAAACTCACAAGTCACAGCTCAAAGGCTTAGGGGTGAATGTGATCTACAGTGTCACAGCAGAAAGGACTTCCCATTACCTGCCTAGCATTCTGACCCCATCTTTGCACTGTGCCACACTTTCTGACCACCTCATCTACTCTGTTGACTTGGTGACCACATTTACTTCATAACTATAAATGTTTTTATACCACTTTTGTTTCATTTTGATTTTTTGAGACAAGGTCTTACTATGTAGCTCAGGCCTGACACTTACAATATAGCCCAGGCTGGCCTCAAACTCAGTGATCCTCCTGTCTCTGTACCTAAAGTGCTGGAATTACTAGCATTAGCTACCTAACCTCAATCCTTGCCATTTCCCCTGATTTCAATACACCTTATATTATTTCTCTGCAACACCTGAAAGGGTTCCCGATTTCTCAGATTTGTAAAGTCTGTTCCAAATGTCTCAAAACAGGCCTGTTAGAAATCTTTCACTTTGAAGCCGGGCAGTGGTGGTGCATGCCTTTAATCCCAGCACTCGGGAGGCAGAGGCAGGCGGATCTTTGTGAGTTCGAGACCAGCCTGGTCTACAAGAGCTAGTTCCAGAGCAGGCTCCAAAGCCACAGAGAAACCCTGTCTCGAAAAAAAAAAAACAAAAAACCAAAAAACAAAACAAAACAAACAAAGAAAGAGAAATCTTTCACTTTGAGTACACCCTGGCATTAGACACCACATTAGTAACAGCAAATCTCTGTTCCTACACATTTTTCCCCCCAAAACATGGTTTCTCTCTGTAGCCCTAGCTGTCCTGGAACTTGTTCTGCAGACCAGGACGACCTCAAACTGGGAGATCTGCCTGCCTCTACCTCCCCAGTGCTGGGGTTAAAGGCACACCTGGCTGTTCTAAGCATTTTAATTTTACTAATCCATTTAATCTTTCAATACCTGAAAGGAAAGTACACTATTCCAGCATTTAACAGACAAGAAAGCTGAGTGTTAGGATGTGAATGTGAACGGTCCCCTCAAGGCTCAAGTGCTGACTTGGTAGCCAACTGATGGGTTTTGAGGAAGTGACTGAGTCATGAGGACTCTGGCTTCATCACTGTAGTATTTAGTCCACGCATTACTAGTAGGTGGTAGAAACTAGGAGATGAGGCCACTGTGGAAGAAGAGTTACTAAGAACGTATCTTCCAGGGCTACTTATCTGTCTACACTGTTTCTGCTTTCTTCCTGCCTACTAGGAAGTGGGCAGCTTTTCTGTCATGCCCTCTGCTTTCCTCTAGACTTAACAGCAATAGAGTCAGTCAGCCAACGTGGACTAAAGTGAGACTGCAGCCAAAACAAAACAAGGTCCTCCTGGGATACTGAGTGAGTTCAAGGCCAGCCTGGGCAACTTAGTGAGATGCTATCTCAAAATTTATAAATAAATAAATATGTAAATGTTCTAGGATGGACTAAAGCTAGACTAAAATTCATCTTTATCCAGAGCTAAGAATTTCAATTCTCGTGTTACCTAAATTTTAAAAAATGCAAAAGGATCAAAAAGAACAGACCAAACAAACAAGTGAAGCAAATGATCTTTGGCTGGTGGTGTGGAATGTGATGGCAGGCTGTGACAATGCAGTCTTGCCGCACTAGAAATCAATAGCCTGGCACTTACAACAGACGGCTAGCTTCAGACAGAGCTACTTCTGTGCCCAACTGATCAGCTGTTTAGCCCTGGATGGGCCATTCAGCAGCTCAGGCTCAACTGCCTTTTCTCTAAGACCTGGAAAACAGTGGAGTATGCAGCATTTAGGATTTATGTTTGGGCACTAAGCCTTTTTTGTTGTGGATGTTTTTTCAAGATAGGGTCTCATTAGGTAGCCTTGGCTGGACTGAACTCACTATGTAGCAAGTTGGCCTCAAACTCAGAGATCCACTTGCCTGTTCCTCCCAAGTGGTAAGATTAAAGACTTACACTACCACACCTGGCTGGGCCAAGCCCTAATCAATTTTGGTTATACTTGTTTTCATTAATATGTTCTACCATAGATACTACATACTGAGGTCAATTACTCATATATAAAGTTATTATAATTAAAATTTTGCATTAGCTACCCCATAATAGTCCCTTAAATGATATTATATTAAGACATGTATCACAATAGTAGAAATTCTTCCCACTTACAAGAGCACATTCTTACCTTGTTTGATGAATAAATATCATCTTGAAATAGTTGGAAAAGGCAGCAAGTACCGCTCTGTGGGCTTTGAAGTAAACATCTCCAATAGCAACTGTGCAATCACACAGAAAACCAAACTCTCGCTGCATGTTCAGCTGCTGCAGAAGGACAAGGCTATGGCTAGCAGTATCCATTGTGGCTCTGAGAAAATCAGATGTATAGACGTGTTTATACATATCTAAAAATACACATAAATATCTATTACATATACATATATTTATTTATTTATTTTATTTATTTATGTTTTTTGGTTTTTCGAGACAGGGTTTCTCTGTGGCTTTGGAGCCTGCGCTGGAACTAGTTCTTGTAGACCAGGCTGGTCTCGAACTCACAAAGATCCGCCTGCCTCTGCCTCCCGAGTGCTGGGATTAAAGGCATGCGCCACCACCGCCTGGCTATACATATATTTATACACAAAACTAGTTGCAGTTCACACAAACCTAGGGCATTAAGGCCTAATTTTAAATGAAAACACGCAACACTGTTAACCTCACACCCTATCTAACATCAAACCCCTTCCATTATGACAACTGAGATAAACTCTACTGAACTTAAGACATGTTTTTTTTTTTTTTTTTTAGACCACGTAAGAAAGTAGCTTTGCTTGAGTAACACGAGTTAAAAAAATGTTCTTTCTATGTAATCGTTTCTTTGGTGTATATATATATATATATATTTGATCAAACCTAGGGCCTTGCACAAGCTAGGTAAGTCCCACGCTTACTTCCCTCAAGGTTCTGGAGATGAGCCCAGGATCTCATCTACTACACCAGGTAAACACTCTACTTCTGAGTCCTACCCCAATCTTCTCATCTTCTTTCTTTTCCTTTCTTCCTTTTTGGTTTTTCAAGACTGTTTCTCTGTGTAACAGCTCCGGCTGTCCTGAAACTCACTCTGTAGACCAGGCTGGTCTGGAACTCACAGAGATCCACTTGCCTCTGCCTCCCAAGTGCTGGGATCAAAGGCGTGCGCCACCACTGCCCAGCATGATCATGTTTCTAATGATATTTCTTCATTGGCGAGATGGAAATGGGATACCTATGTGTGGCTCAGAATTAGTGAAAACTCAGTTGTCGTAGAAACTGCTACTCAAATGTTAGTTGTAAGTGGGAATAACAGGGCGTCCTCCCTGTTGTGAGCCCAAGCTCTCTCTCTAGCCAGATGGGCCAGGACTCTGTTTTCTTTGTAGATCCTCTGGCATTCAGGAAACACTGGCCTCCTTGCCGTCATGAAGTGTCTCTGGAACTTAGCTATATCCCAGTTTATATGGAGCCTGGGATCTCACGAGAAAGAGCCTACCTGACCTCCTCTCAGCTAGACTCGGACACTAACTGGATACAGATTCTCCAGGTAAGAAAATGGGGTATGGGCAAAGGAGCCTAAGGGAAAACTCTGCAAAAGGATATGCATGCAAGCTCTGGCCAAGACAAACTATGTGACTGTGACTCTGAATAGCAAGGACACGGCAAAGTTAGTTCTTAGGCAGGTGGGAGGCTATATTTTGCCACCATCTCCCCACTAGCTATGCCAACAGCCCTGGTGCTGTAGGGAGAAGGTAGCTGCAGGGACTAGGAGAACGTGCTTTGAAAAAGCAGATTCCAGCCGGGCAGTGGTGGTGCTCACCTTTAATCCCAGCATTCAGGAGGCAGAGGCATGCAGATCTCTTTGAGTTCAGGTTCAGCCTGGTCTACAAGAGCAAGTTTCCAGGACAAGGCTCCAAAGCTACAGAGAAACCTAGTCTCAAAAAAAAAAAAAAGTAATAAGAAAAAGCAGATTCCAAAAATGAAACCAGGCTTGAGGAGGTCAGTGGGGGAAAGCAGAGTTATCCATCGAGAGATTGGCAGCAGCATGAATATCAGGCAAGGGAACAATCAACAATACAATAGAAATAGGAAAAAACAGCTAATACTTTACAACACTTCCCACGTGTTAGGCACTTTAACCCATTCAATTTTGGGGGGGGGGGGATTCGAGACAGGTGTTGGAGACTGTCCTGGAACTCATTCTATAGATCAGGCTGGCTTTGGACTCAGGGATCCGCCTGCCTCTGCCTCCCGAGTACTAGGTGAAAAACAATTAATAAAAACTCAGAGAGAGAAACTGGGGTTCAACATGAAGACCTGAAAAGCAAAGCAGCCAGCCACTGGCTCTTGCTTTGACCTCAGTCTGAAAATGGCAATCCTGCCTCCAGGAATCTCAGGAGACCTTTTAGCTGTCTCCTCCCGCTTTATACTCCTCTCTAGGGCTGGGATTAAAGGTGTGCAATTGCCTGGCTTCTGTGGCAACTAGGGTAGCAACTGGGATTAAAGGTGTGTGTTACCATTACCTCGTCTGTAAGGCTGACCAGTGGGGCTGTTTTACTACTCTGTGATCTTTAGACAAGCTTTATTTATTAAAATACAAATAAAATGCCACCACACCTGGGATTAAAGGTGTGCGTTGCCACCTCCACCCGGCTCCCATTCAATTAACAGAACTTCACAAGCAAAGGAATATTAAATTCCCTTTACAGATTAAGGACTGAATGAACCAACACCAGAAACAGAGGATTCAAACCCAAGCTCTGAAGCCAAATCTGCCTACCCCATATTCATTCTTTGTTTTTTGAGACAAGGTTCCTCTGTGTTGCTTTGGAGCCTGTCCTGGAACTCGCTCTTGTAGACCAGGCTGGCCTCGAACTCACAGAGATCACCTGCCTCTGCCTTCCAAGTGCTGGGATTAAAAGCGTCAGCCACCACCGCCTGGCCCCCATATTCATTCCTTAAAAGGGAACATGACTTACAAACTAGAGAAGAACTACAGATAAAACCTCCATGGGAAGCTTGAGAAATACTTGTCAAGAGGAATTAGGGAAAAACTTGGATTTCCTGCTGGCTAAGCAGATGATATACAACAAAAGCAATATATACATTAGCAAATAAAGTTCAAAATATAGCATAATGCCAATATTATTGCTGACAAAGAGTCACTTTCATTAAAAACTATATATTGATACAATATAACCTCTAAGATATATTTGTAAGACATAGGTATAAAACTACATAAGAAAACTGTAAAAGGGACTGAGTTGTTATTTTACTTTTAAACATGGAGAAGTAGTTTACATAAATGTAATTCCTGTCCATGTATATATCATTGGAAAGGTTCAGACAAATCAGTAGGCTTTTGACTCCTGAAGAATTCTGGAAGAGGAACTAAGGAGTAGGGGTGAAAGGCTACCTGAACTTAAAACTAGAAACATTTTGGATAAGCAAGTAGTACAGAGAACAAAAAGTAAAAAACAGACCTACCCACCATGAAGGCAGAAAGTAATCATTACACACATGACAGAAACCCCTTGGCACGTCCTCATCTTACCCCTACCTATCTTACCATCTTGAATTTAGTGCTTTTGACTCTCATACATCATCACATTCTTCCTGGGCAGGACTATATACATCCCTGGCCAAAGGATACTACTTTTCACAAACAATTACATGTCAGGAATTCCACAGCTTGATTCTTTTAACTCTATATTCTTATGACTTTTAAATAAGATGTTATTTCTTTCAAATTATGTGTCTATGTGTGGATATTGGACATGAGTGCAGATGCTCTTGGAGGTTTGGATCCTCTAGTAGTCGGGAGTCACTCCATGTAGGTGCTAGGACTCAAACTTGGGTCCTCTGTAAGAGCAGTACAAGCTCTTTTTCTCTTAGAATTTTATGTGTATGTGTTTTGCCTGCATATATGTCTGGGTATCACATGCAGTGCCAAAAAGGTCAGAAGAGGGTGCTGCATTCTCTGGAACTGGAGTTATAGATGGTTTTAAGTTATCCTGTGGATGCTAGGAACTAAGCCCAAATCCTCTGCCAAAGTAAGTGCTCTTAATCGCTGAGCCAACTTTCCAGACTCCTCATTTATTACCTTTATTCCCTGTTTATTGAATAATCTCTCCACTCATCTTCCAATAAAACAAAGCTCTAACCCTCTATCACCCCACATTTTTAAATTATTATGAGGCTAGAGAGATGGCTTCCTGCTCAATCAATAAGATTGGATTTCAGATCTCAGCACTGACATAACAAACCAGATGTCCTGCAAAATGTCTTAACTACAGCTTTTGACCTCCACACCTAAAGATGTCATGTACCCACTCATGTACACACTTATGCAAAGGCTAAATAAATTACAAGAATATTTTAGTATGTATTTATTGTGTGTATGTGTATTTGGGTACAAGCATGCCATGGCACACATGTGGAAATAAGATGACAGTCTGCAGAAGTGTCATGGTTCTTTAATTCCATCATGTAGGTCCAGGGGTTCAAACTCAGCTTGTCAGACTTGTCAGTAAGCATCCTTACTGCTAAGTCATCTCACTTCAAAGTTCACTATTTATTATTATTACTCTATTTTCAGGGGGCATGAGTATGGGGGTGTCCATGTGAAGGTCAGAGCACAGTCTTGTAGAATTAGCTCTCTACTATGTGGGAGAAGTTCTAGGGCTCAAACTCAAGCCACCAGACTTCTACAGCAAGTGCCTTTATATGCTGAGCCATCTTGCTGCTCTTTCCCCATGTCATAAACAACAAAAAAACAAAACAAAAAACCCCAAGACTTTCAGCATCACTGAAATAATTAAATAAAAGCCACAGAAACTTGAACCTATCCTCTAAAATAAAAACAAAACTGCAAACTGTGGGTATTATTCTAAGGGGTTATTTGACCAAAGTTACTACTTACAATCCCACATTTGGTTCTAAAACATCACTAATTTGTATGGAGATTTTTTTAAAGCCCTATATTTGAAGTTCCAGCATATAAGAACACTTTAGAATCAATAAAATGGCTCGAAGTGTAATACTTTTGCCCATCTGTCAAAAAAAAAAAAAAGCTTCACAAAAACCCCCACCAAATTCTTGGATCATAGGCATTTTCACCAGTTTTTTCTATATATATGGTACATTGGCAAAACCAGCTATGGAGCCATACAGAAATGGGAAATAGTACAAAAAAGCTACTATGAAAAGGTCTTGTGGTTAATGGGCTGAGTGACAATTAAAATTTTTCATTTCCTCAGTACTCACTGAAACACACACACACACTCAAAACCATGTTTTATTCCAGGCTACAGACAGAAAAAAATGACATAAAGTCATGAATGCTAAAGTCAAGAATACAGGCTAAACAAGGAATAAAACAGAACAATAATCATATTACAAGAGTGATAAAGTGTCACCAGGAAAGCTGGAGATAAGTACAGAGAACACAATGAAAGTTAAGATGTTCAAACTGGCGTTACTTCAACAGGCAGACAGATAAAACTGAGTAACATTACTGGGGGGAGTGTGATATTTTGACATCAGAAGAATTCAATTCAATATAAAGGGGGGAAATAACACAGGCTCAGCTCACTGAGGATCCAAGTATAAGCACCCCCAGTTGTACTTGTGTTTGGAATGTTAGAACAGCACTGCCACTCTCTCTTCTGTGGCAGGGAGAGCATGCTACTGAAAGCTTGGCCTCTGAAATCCAACAACCTAAGAGTTTCAGCTCTGCCACTAGGTCTGCTCTTCACAGGACACTCAACCCCTGGGCCTCAGTTTCACTTACAGATTAGGGATAATGGCAGTATCTTCCTGAGAGTTGTCATATGAAGACGGGTGTGGTGGCACACACCTGGAAATACTCGGGAGACCGAGGCAGAAGGGTTTGGAGTTTAATGCCAGCCTGAGCTATACAGCGAGACTTTGTTAATCAGAGGGTGTAGGGGGAACAAGAGACTGGATAAATTTAATAGTGGAACCCATAGTAAACACTAGCCCAGCAGTTCTCAATCTATGGGTCATGACCCTTTTGGGGTCAAATGCCCCTTTCATGGGGGACACCTAAGACCATTAGAAAACACATTTTAAAACAGATATTTACATTATAATTTATAACAGCAGCATAATTACAGTTATGAAGCATTAGTGAAAATAATTTTATGGTTGGGGTCACCACAACATGAGGAACTGTAGTAAAGGGTCACAGCCCCAGGGAGGTTGAGAACCTCTGCACTAGACAGTACCATCACCAGATCCGTCAGTCAAGGAGCCAACTAGGAACCACATAATGGCAGTGGAAATAAGGGAGAACACCAGGGATCCACCAGAGCTGACACAACCTGGCAGCAGACCGGATGCAGCCAACCACAGACTGCGAGTTAAAGGTAAGTCTCAGAACTACAGGCTGGGTTACTAGAAGATGTCATGCATTTCCTCAGAAAACATTTTCAGAGTAACTGCCATGTTCTTGGTGCCGATACAGAAGTACAACAGCAGAGCTAGCTACAGGAACTGGCTTAGTAGAGGTTTCCTCCGTAGTGGGTTCAGTGTCTGCTCCAGGAACAGGAAGTAGAGATGTTTGGTGATGAGTGGGGACGGCTCTAGAAGGAGTGGGAACAAAAAGGGAGGAGGCCTCTGAAATGACAAGACTGAAGTTCTTAAAAAGCTACATGAGTTGGGCAAAGCCACCCTGGATGCCAAGGTATGCAGGTCACAAATTCAAGGCTTGCCATAAGCTGAAGGCCAATTTGGGAAACTCAGACCTTTCTTGTGTCAAAATAAATAATTTTTACAAAGGGTTTTAGATGGTGATAGAGGACTTGTAGTATGCATGAGCTCCCAGAGTCGCTCTCTACCCCCCACCCCGCAAAAGGCAAGTATTAATCCTTGGAAAACAGGATGTAAGAAAACAAAATAGAGGTCCAGTGGTGGCCCTGTAAACTTTTACTCAGGAGGCAGAGGCAGTAGGATCTTTGTGAGTCCGAGGCCAGCCTGGTCTACAGAGCTACTTCCAGGACAGCCAGGGGTACACAAAAACTGCCTCAAAAAACAAAACCAAACCAAACAACAAAAACAAACAAGCAAACAAAAAACAGGGAAACACCAGAACTGAGGAAAAGCAAAGGAGGTGAGGAAAAGGCAAGAACCTTGGGAGAGGAAGCAGCGTTGGTGACCAGGAGAGCATGTGGCCTCCCCCAAGTGCAGGCAAGCAGCCAAAGCCAACTTTCTGACTGAAGAGTAGAGGCAAAAGAAGGGGAAGCACAGTCAGGGTGGGCACTGAGGAAGCTGCAGAGCTAAGGAAGACAGGCCCCAGATTAACCTGGGAGTTAGCTGGAGGGATCTCTTTCCAACAGTACGAAGATGACAGGATGAAGGGCCGAGCATCTAACTCCAAATGACTTGGTTCATATGGGAAGGGAAAAGGGACCTGAAATACTAAAAGAGGATTAAGCTGTATAAGGAATTTATACACAATAATTTCTACTTTGGTTCCCATTAACCATACTCAAAATCACAGATGCCTGTCTTTTCTAGTTGATTAAACCTACTCCATGAGATTTCAGATCTCTTTTCAGGTCTAAAAAATTTTTTAACTCTTCCCCTACTTTTCTCCTAGTACATTACCCTCTCCACTAGCTTTAGGTGCATTTGCCTGAATTCCTCAATCTAGGACTGGTGTCATTCCTTTTTTTCCTTTTAAGTTTTTTTTTTTTTCTGGACTGCAAAGTCTTCCTGCTTGCTTAAACCTTCTTTTTACATTTTTGATCTGCTAACTTTTTTTGTTGTTGTTGTTGATCTGCTAACTTTTGTGTCACTGTGGGATCAATCTTTATTGATTAGGGTGATGGTCTCTCTCTGTCCCCCACACACATCTAGTCATTTATATCCTAAAAACCATGATTAGGGGCTGGAGAGATGGAGCAGCGGTTAAAGTGCTTACTATCTTGTAAAAGACCTGGCTTCACTGGGCAGTGGTGGTGCACATCTTTAATCCCAGTACTTGGAGGCAGAGGCAAGCGGATCTCTGTGAGTTCAAGGTCAGCCTGATCTACAGAGCTAGTTCTAGGACAGCCAGGGCTATACAGAGAAACCCTGTCTCTAAAAACCAAAGACTTGGATTCAGTTCCCAGCACCCACATGGCAACACATAACCTTCACAACCTCTTCTTGACTCCATGGGTTCCAGGCATGCACATGATAAACACACATATATGTAGAGCACCCATACAGGTAAAATAAACTCTGATTAATGTAAGAGACTCTAGATTCAGTAATACTCCTCCAGAGAGAAATTTTTATTTTAGTAATTAACTTGGTTGAACTGAACACTCCCAAATTCTACCTCAATTGTGGGTAGCAACTGAAAGCCACGTTTTGGCCGTAGGTGTGCTGTTAGGACATGTGAACATGTCCCGTTCCACAGTGACAAGATTCAAAGTATGTATATTCACATTACTCCAACCTACCATTTCTTGGATAGCCCCTCACTTCCATCTATATGTTCTGTTCTGCCACCCTTTTCTCTTCAAGCAAGAAAGTCAGCACAGTGTTAGCCAGTCACTGTGTCACCAAAGTCACAAAAACAGAAACATCCACTACTAACCCTTCTGCTAATTCAATCCTCCAGTCACACACAGTGGCGCCAAGACAGATACGGGCAAAACACCCACATGCATAAGGTAACAACAAAAAAATTAAATCTAAGCCAGGTGGTGGCACATGCCTTTAATCCCAGTATTCTGTGGCAGAAGTAGGTGGATAAGTTCTCTACGAGTTCAAGGCCAGTCTGGTCTACTAATCAAGTTCCAGGCCAGTCAGGGCTACACAAAGAAACCCTGCCTCAAAGAAAGAAAAACAAAAAAATTTTTTTAAAAACTGGTAGACAGACAGACACGACAGTACACAGTTGTAGTTCCAGGGCTTGTGAAGCTGAAGCAGGAGGATTGTTGCAAATTCAATGTTAGACAGGGCTACATAGTGAGTTCAAGGCTGGTTTATCTTTTTAAAAATTTAACAAAAAAAGATTTTTGGAGGCAAAAAGATGTAAAATAGATTACAGGAAAATAATCATTATTGATTTATTTTGAGAAGAGTGGCTCATTTAAAAAACTTTTATTAACAAATTAGTGTTTTTAATATTTTATTCTGAGAATTCATACATGCATACAAATATTCAGCCCAATCCTCCCCATCCAAACATTACCCCCCCTCACCATCAAAGTAATATTTATTGAACAACAGGCTTAGTACTAGTAGCTCTGAGATTATGAAAGCCTTCTTTACTTTCTCGTGTAGTAAATTAGTTTCAGATTAGTTTAAACTATGATGAAACAATTGTATACTAGGTTGTTAATAATTCAGTTAGCATGAAAGTCACTATCTTTGTTTGAAAAAAATCTCTTTTTTGGATTGTACTCTCAGATCAGCAGTGGCAGAATGATCTAGATGACTGAGGCTGTAAGAATCTTTAACAGACTTTATAATCAATTACCACTAAAAGATAGGAAGCTGGCACAGGAATGTTAAGCTTTTTTGAGCTACTTACTCATGGCTATATATACAAAGGTTAAAAAAAAAAATCTCTAGAGTTACATGATAAAAGGCTTTCTAGGGGCTGAGAGATGGCTCAGGGGTTAAGAGCACAGACTGCTCTTCCAGAGGTCCTGAGCTCAATTCCCAGCAACCACATGGTGGCTCGCAACCATTTGTAATGTGATCTGGCGCCCTCTTCTGGCCTGCAGGGATACACATAGGCAGATGCTGTATACATAATTAATAAATAAACCTTTTTTTTTAAAAAAAAGGCTTTCTACACTGATTGTAACTTGATAATTGTAAAATAGTAATCATTTTTAGATGATTGTGGATGTGTGATATTTGATTAAGAAATGAATGAACTCACCTGGTTTTATCTCACTGTAGCTAGACTGATCTGGGATTTACTACATAGCCCAGGCTGGCCTTGAACTCTATACTCTCTTGCCTCAAGTTTTCGAACAGTGGGGTCATAAGCATATACCATTATTCCCAACAAGAATGTAAGAATGCACAGAAATAATTTTCTCCTGGGACAGTGACTATATCACTGACTACACAGTACAGGCTATGCAGAGCTGGACAGATGGGGAAGTCTTATCACAGAATAACTCCAAGAATTGCTGGTGCTGAGCTCTAGGACTTTAATTTCATTTTATTGAAGACTGCTCAGTAGATAGAGGCCTATGTGCATAGATCTGACAACCTGTGCCTAATTCCCATATTATGATGAATATATATGAATATATACAAGGGAGTAGGAGAACTAATTCCAGAGAGCTTGGACCATTCACACAGTTTTAAAAATAAACAATTAAAACTATTATTATTGGAGAAATGGCTCAGCGGATTTGATTTCTTATATAGCAGCTAACAACTAGTCCAATGGGAGCCAATGCCTTCTTCTGGCCTCCATTGGCACTATACAAATGCTACAGACTACGTGCAGGCTAAACACCCATACACATAAATTTAAATACCTTTATTGTGCGTATGATCTGTGAGTACAAACCCACACACATTACAGCATGTATGTAGATGTCAGAATAGACATTTCTCTCTTTCCATGGGGGTTCTAAGGACCAATCCCAGGCCGTCTGGCAAATGCTTTCACCTTCTGAGCCACCACACACACATGTAGTGTACACACACATAGGAACATGCGCACACACATAAGAAAATAAGAAAATTAAAACTATTTCATAAGTTTTCAAAGAATTATATCAATTATATTAGATAAATACATACCAACAATTATTCTACATGTGACTCTAAACTAAAAACTTTAGGAGTTTAAGAAAGTTATATATGTTCTGCACACCTGTAATTCTAGCTCACAGAAGTCTGAGGCCTGCGCTTAGGAAAACTATCTCAAAAAGAAAACAAGCAGAGGACTTGTGGAAATAGCTCAGTCAGTGAAGTGTCTGCCACTCAAATATGAGGACCTGGGTTCAGATCCCCAGGATGTGTGAGAATTTAGCAGAATCACTGTATCAGGGTGGATTGTAGAATGAAAAGCTGGTTTTTAGATGTACTTCGACCTTGGAGAATCTTTGCAGAAAAGCGATTGTTATCCAAGATTGCAGAATTGTTTTGCTGAAAGGGCATTGCAGCCAGCCAATGAGTTTGGGTTACAAGACACCTCTGGCACACCTGAGGCTCCTATATTATTGTGTATTGCAAATAATACATATTAAAGGACAAGAGTCATGGGGGCATGTGATGCTGTCCTTTAGTAAGACGTAAATTAGATTAGGGACCTTGGTATAAGGAAATACTTTGTATAACAATCAATACACCTTTGTATGGCTGTTTAGGGTTCAGTCCCTCAGGGAGGCTGGACCTTCCGAATGCTACCACATAGGCCTTAAAATTTTATCTTGGAGTGCCTTCTTTCTTCAACCAACCAGCCTACACGGTGCACCCCGGCATGGAATGTGTGTGTGTGCCTGCGTGTGTGAGTGTGGTGCTGGAAAGATGGCTTAGTGGTTAAGAGCACTGAAGCTTACAACTGCCAGTAATGCCAGCTCCAGGGGATCTGACACCTGCTACTTAAGGGGACTGGACTCACATGTAGAACCCCCTCACACACACATAATAAAAACTAAAAATAGTATTTCTTTAAAATGTATGTAGCGATGTACAGCTGCACTCCTAGTGTTCTAGTGGTCGATAGGCAAATCCCTGGAGCTCACTGGCTAGCAGCTTAGATGAGTCAGTGAGCTCATTTAAGTTCAATGAGAGACAGTGAAAAAATAAGGGGAAGAAACTGAGGAAGACACCCATCAACCTCAGACCTCACATGCACACACCCAGACATACACATCCAAGTAAAAGAAACAGAAATGATCTAAACTAACCAACAGTAGGATGGTTAGAAACAAGGAAACACAGCACTATTTCTTTTTTTTTTGAAAGGTATCTATGGCCGAGTGGTGGTGGCTCGCCTTTAATCCCAGCACTCTGGAGGCAGAGGCAGGTGGATCTCTGTGAGTTTGAGGCCAGAAAATACAGTTTCAGATAAGAACCTGTCATAAACCCGACACATCTACTTACACAAATTCACAGAGAATCTTAGGAGACATAGTGCATGATACAGTTACATTCTAGAAAGCTTTGCCAGGACAGTTTGAGGCAGACAACGGCCTTTTCATCTCTTAACATGGTTTGTCTGTGCACGCATGCCTGATTAAGCACCAAGCCAACAGATCTTGGAAATACAATCTTAATATAGGAAAAGGATATGATTCTTCTTGATTTATTAAAGACCCCTTCTGAACAGAACAAAAGAAAGTATTCAAAGAAAGGAGAAAGTTGAAGATGATAAGAACAAACCTAGTCATGGATGACTACAGCCTCTGTGTGTCCCTACACCAGCACTTCCTCTGTGCGCACCTAGAGCAGCATTTCCTGTCTGAGAGTTACACCAAGAGCACACTACCCACGTGGGCCCGCATAGGCTAAAAGATCCTCTGCCTAAAAAGCCTGGTGTCTCACAATAAAACATGGTTTTGAGCTATAACTAGGAAAGCAATGAACTAGGAAAATTTTAAAAATTTATCGATACAAAAACATTTTTTCCTAAGTAAGGTGGGTTTTTTTTGGTTTTGTTTGTTTTGTTTTGTTTTGGTTTTTCAAGACACAGTTTCTCTTCTTGGTTGTCCTGGAACTCACTCTGTAGACCAAGCTGGTCTTAAATTCATAGAGATCCGCCTACTTCTGCCTCTCAAGTATTGGGATTGACGGCATGTGCTGCCATGGCCTGGCTTAAATATTTGCTTTTTTTTTTTTTTTGGTTTTTGGAGACAGGGTTTGTCTGTGGCTTTGAAGCCTGTCCTGGACTTAGCTCTTGAAAACAAGTTTGGTCTTGAACTCACAGAGATCGCCTGCCTCTGCCACCTGAGTGCTGGGATTAAAGGCGTGCGCCACCACCGCCCGGCTAAATATTTGCTTTTTTAATAGAGAAGAAAACAGTTTAATAAAATGAAAAGAGAAGCCCAACAAAGGGTTGAAGAAATAATATAGCTCAGTAGTAGAGGTTTTGACTAGCATTCACAAGATGCCAGGTTTAATACCCAGAGCATAACCAAGTATAAACAAAATCAACTAGTAATTATAACATATATTAGCTTTAGATACCTTTTCCTCCACTTTTTTGGGGTGGTAGGTGGGAGTGAGACAGGGCCTATTATGTAGCTCTGGCTGACTTGGCACTGACCATGTAGACAAGGCTGCCCTCGAACTCACAGAGGTCCACCTGCCTCTATTTCCCATGGGATTAAAAAGGTGTTCATCACCTTTTTATGTGCACCAGTCCTGGCAAAACATATTGTATGTATGTAATTGCATGAATTCAAGTAAACTATGTGTGCAGGAGCCTGTGGAAACCAGAAGAAGGAACCAGATCCCCTGGAACTGGAGTTACAGATGGCTGTTAGCTACCACATGGGTGCTGGGAACCAAACCTGGGTCATCTACAAGCACAGTAAGGGCTCATAACTGACAAACCAGCTGGTCAGCCAAGAGAAAAAGAATTGATTTAGGAACCTAACTAACAGATGGTAGAGATCAAAGGATCTAAGTCCATAGCTAGTACGGTACAGACCAACTACAGCAGTATTTTCTTTTCAGCCTTCTCTCAAAGGCCTCAGGCTCACATGATCTGGGGAATAAATAAGCAAAAGGGAAAGGGGGCACAGGAAGTGGTGCAGAACTGCTTTACAAGTCATCAAGATAAGAACACCTGTACTGCTCTTCTCAGGGAAATCTACACCGCTTGGCTAGCTGTTACTACAAAAATGGACCAATTGGTCAAGCACCACCTACAGCTAGCAAGGAATAAATCACCGTAGGTGGGGGGGGGCATTATGCAACACTTCCCAGCAGCATCGCCATGGTCAGGATATTTTACTGCCAAGCCACTTGGGCCCCTCCTCCCCAGCTAGACAGCCTGGCTCCTTTGCATTCCCCTCAGGAGATAGGGTGGAAGTACATAGCTCCACTCTGTGAGGCACGAAGGGCAGCTGAAAGTCCTGCTTGGCCTCTCTGGGCAACCACAGGCGCCAATAAATCAGCCACAGGCGATTCTCTCATCCCCCTTCCCAGCTTGAAGTGGGAGCAAGATACAACGCAAAGGAGCACTGACTAGACTTAGAAGATAAGTGATCTAGGCTTACATTCCTCTGCAAATGACTGGCACCAGTCAATAGGTCTCTCTGGTTCCTTTCTGTAGGCTTAAAACATGTGCAACACAGAGACAATACCACTTTTTTAGGGAATTCACCTATGAAAACAGCTGGCAAAGGTTAACATATAAAACTAAACAAACAGTGACAACAAGTAATTTATAGCTAAAAAAAAAAAGTCATTATAGTGCTGGGCCTAACTGTCATGTGTGTGGGTGGGTGGGGGGCCTTTTCTTGCTGTTCACCCCCGATGTTTTCACCACTTCCTAACTACACCCCAGTCACCTGAAATATTTCATGTCCATCCCACTGTCTGGCAGTGGCTCACTGGTCTGATGTTAACTAAACATACCCCGGTTGCTGAAAGACTGCTGCCTAAAGAAGAAATGGTGGTCAGACAGTGGCATACACCTGTAGTCCCTGCAACCAGGAACCTGGTGTCAGATGGACCGATCACCAATTCTACACTAGCCCGGACTATATACCAAGACTCTTAAGACTGAAGAAACAAAATGGGTAAGTGTCAGGGCCTATCCCCGTGAGTATAAGGTTGAATTGGTGTTGGGGGTGTAGAAGAGGAAATGAGATTTTGGCTCCAAAATACACTACCGTACAACTCATGAGAAACACCGTCCTAGCTACTATTCTCTAGAGCCATCGCAATAGGCAGGCCTAACTTCCCAATCAACCTGAGAAGTCCTGCAGGCCAAGTGTAATCACTTCTGGGGTATACATTGTCCAAAGCAGGATAATCAGCACTGCCATCCTGGCACAATGTGTCTGCAGCCCTACAGCCTAACCATGAAAGGGCTGCACCTTGATCATCTTCATCAGGCAACACTATGTGTCTTAGGTCTGGTGTCTCTGTGAAATTAGAGGGATGAACTCCATTTTCTTTAAGGCCCTTTTCAGTTCTGAAAACCCAGATTCCAAGATGTACTTTAATCCTGTCAATCAACAGCTCTGAGCTTTTAAAGGACTTGCTCGAGTCTCTAGAGCAAGAACGCCAAACTCAAACCCTGAGAGGGATACGGGAGCTAATTTATAAAACACAACACTAGCCATCAGGTTTCAGGTACAGCGCTGTGCGTCTCCTAAGCAACTGATAACGGCTTGATTTCTCCAAATTAGTGCTAGGGAGGCGGTGAGAACATGGGGGCAGACTCCAAAAAAAATTGGCTATAATAAAACACGTGGTGGGAAAAAATAACTGATCAGGGTTGGGGGCTACCTGCCTTAGAAACTAGGTACTCACAAACTGGATGGGGGAGGGGACAGTGATGGCTGCGCAGCCTGATCAGGATGCCCGCCCACTAGCTAGAGCCGTAGGCCTGGCGCTGTCGCCCAGTGCTAGCAGCCACGTACAGGTCGAAACTTCTGCGCCCGGTCGGAACCCGGCCCGCAGCGGGATGGGCTCCAAGGCTGTGCAGGGCCCGCGCGCGCCATCCCGCCTGCGTTAGGCCCCGGCGGCGGCCCACAGCCAAGGACGGCTCCAGGCGCCGCGCGCCCAGCACTCGCTCGCCGTTGCTAATTTCCTCCGGGGCCCTGACTGACATCTCCAACGGACCAAAAACACCCCTGTCCCCGGCTACTTGCATCTGTCCCGCGACCGGTGCAGCTGCAGCCGCCGCCCGGGGCGGTTCGCGGCGGGAGGGACTGAGCCGGGAGCAGCCCCACGGGGGCAGGGCCGCGTTGCTTACCCAGACTCCGCCGCGGCGGCGGGCGGGCGAGTTTCTCCGTGCGGGAGGGGCGGGCTCCCGCGCTGCGCCGCGCTGCGCACAGCACGCGCCAGCGCCCGCTCACGCACCCGGCGGGCTGCTCTCGCGCGGCTTCCCGCGCCGGGCCCACGTGACCTGGCTGCTGGGGGAGCCGGCGGCACCCGGACTGCTGTGCATCGCGTGCGTGCGTGCGTACGTGCGCGCCTGCCGGAGTGGCCCAGGCGGGGGATCGGCGAGCGTTTCGGGCGCCTTTGCCACGATCCCCCCAGTCGTGACTGGAGGCGGAAGTGTGGGGACAAGTCTGAGCGTCACAGGCTCCCCTACACGCCTCCGCGTGACCCCGGGGACTTTCCCCCCGGCGTGTGCAAAAGCACGGGTGCCCCCTCGGCCCTGGGTGGGGACGGGCAAGGGATGCACTCGCGGATGGGGCGGGAGCGGGGTGAGGGCACGGGGCCGGCGGCCGCGCGCGGCGGGAGCCAGGGTAGGAGGCGGGCCGGGCGGGGCATGGCGGGGGAAGTGACTCAGGCCACAGGCAACTGGCCCACGCGAGGAGGGGTGGAGGGGCGCGGAGAACGGGCGACCCCGAGCGGACGAGCTTTAGACGGGACGAGGGTGTCAGCGCCCCCAGAGTGTCCAGGGTGGAGCGTGGGGGCGGGTCCAACTGCGGGGCCCTGCGGGGCAGGGGTCTGATATCTGGGTACTGGGCAAGCAGCATCCAGCCCCGGGGGGGAGTCGGGAGGATCCCAGCGGCGTCCAGCTGTGCAAACAGGAGGAGGGCCAAGGCGACCCAGGGGACAGGGGCGAGAGTGCTGCTCCAGCCGCCGCCCGGGCGCCCGCGCCGCTGCGGGCAGTGCCAGCCTCCTCAGCCCCGACGCAGAAACTTGTTGCAACCAACAGGCGACCGCGGGTGCCCCTAGCCGCCAGCGGCGGAGTGGGTGGGCGGGCGAGAGGGAGGGGAAGGCTGGCGGACGCCGCGGCGAACTGGTGGGCAGACCCGGAGTCGCCGCGTAAGCGGGGCCGGCTCAGTGCGGTGCGGCAGGCGCGGCTGTGCGGCAGCGGAAGTCCTTTGTTGCAGCGCAGTCCCTGGCACAGCCGGAGTGTCTCGGCGCAGCCCAGCCGAGCGCCGCGCGCCGTCAACTGCAGCCCGCGGCCCCTCACCTCCGCCGGCCCGCCCGCTCGCCCCGCGGCCCCGCCGCTCGAAACTCCCGAAAACCTCCGCAGCCGCGCGTCCCGCCGCGCCCAGTGAGTATCTGCCAGTCGTCGGAGCGATTTGCGCAACTTTGACCCCAGCCGGGCCACGGGCCTGGCGTGGAGTGCGTGGCCCGCGGCGGCGGCGACGGCGCCGACCGGTGCGGGGGAGCCGGAGCGCGGAGGGCGCGCGGCGAGGATCCGGTGGCGGGGGGCTGCTGAGCCGGCCTGCCTGCTTCGGTGCCGGCGGTCAGTCCGGTGCGCGCGACCTCCCCGGGTCCGGGACGAATCCCCTCTCCTGACGACTTCCCAAATTACTTCTTTTTCCTTTAATTTTATTTTGGGGTGGGGGAGGGGAGGTGGAGGCGGGAGGCCGCGCTTGATTGACGGGCCCAGAGCGCGCTTCGCTAACTTCCAGCTGCGGCCGGGCGGTCGGTGGGAGGGGAGCGTCCCGGAGCCGGAGGCCGCAGACTTGGGCGCGCTCCGAGGGAGGAGGAGGCTGGGCCGCGCGGATTCCTAGTTCGCTTTTTCCCACCCCCTCTCGTCAGCACACACGCTTTTTGTTCGGGTCAAAAGTGGTAGGTCTCGGGGGGTTGGGGATTTTTCTGTGGACGAGATTTTTTTTTCCCTTTCACCCCCGAGTCCCGAAAAGAAAGTGCTTTTCGCCTCCAGTGGTGGGCGCTTACAAGTAGAAGTTCTGGGAGAGGCGGTGAGCGAGTTGGGTGGCGTTCGGGAGTCCTTGCGGCTGGAGCGTGCCGGCGTGGGTCTGAGCTCAGCTGCCGCTCCCCGGCTGCCTCTCCACCTGAGCCTCGCGTCCACGTGATCGGAGGGCTTGACAAGACATTTTCCAACTCCGGACGCGGCAGGAGCAGGTTAATGAAAGTCCTTGTTTTCTGGGGCTAGAGTATTGTATGTGTGATCGTGTTCCTGAGTCGACTGTCGCTGTGAAGGTACACGTAGATTCTCCACTGGTCAGAATGTAGTTCCGTACAGTATGTATCGCTGCGGCAACATTTTTCCCTTTGACACTGGAATCCACAAAGCGTTCCAAGCATTTTTTTTTTTTTTTTGAGAAACGATCTGGCAAGGTAAGCCAGGATCGCTTGGACGTCTACCTTAAGGAATTCTTGATGGTTTTGTGTTCTTAAGACCACTTAGAGTTAACTTCTTGAGCCGAAGTTCGTGGCACCTTGAAGCAGATTTGGGGAAACGATGTAGTTCTTATGATAACGTTAAAGCAACCTTGGTTTGAAAAGGGTATAAAATACATTCTCTGTAGCTTTGTCACCTCCAGTGGATGTGATCTGGATGGAGGTGCAGGAGTCTGAAGCCTGAATGATGGCCGGTCGGTTGCCCAGAACCGTAAACTTCCCTTTTGAATCACTTGCTGTTATCTCCTAAAGTCTCAGTAATACTGAGTGGCATTAGGAGCTACTTGGGGTTCTTCCTCAAAGAAATAGATGGAACTAAAGCAGGGAAGAGGTGAAATGTCTTTCCAAAGGTTAGTAAGTACGAATTCTATAGTACAGTGTTGGTTATAGCGTCTTACAACCATTTTAACAACAGGATTTCACTATTGACACCAAAGTTTTACAGGGTGTGGTTGTGCATGCCTATAATCCCAGCACTTTAGAGGCTGGATTGGGAGTTGGAGGCTAACCTGGACTTGGCCTGCATTGCAAGACCCTTAAAAAAAAAAAAAAAA
>JAQHUG010000043.1:2837944-2868056 GCA_028555095.1 Dicrostonyx torquatus
TGTAGACCAGGCTGGCCTCAGACTCAGAGATCTGCCTGCCTCTGCCTCTTAAGTGCTAGAATTAATGGCATGCAGCACTATGTTGACTGTTTTTTATTTTTATTTTTTTAAGTTAGACTTTGCTTTTTGGCCCAGGGCTGGCCTTAGCTTTCTATCCTCCCACTCCAACCTCTCACTGGTGTTGGGATAACAGGCCTGTGACTTTGTGGGGTTTATTTGTTTTGTTTTCTGAAACAGGGTCTCATCTTGTAGCACTGACTGACCTAGAATCCTAGACCAAACTGGCCTGGAACTCAGAGAGGTGTACCCACCTCTGCCTCCATGGTGCTAGGATTAAAGGTTTGTGCTGCCGAGCCTGCTCATGACCTTGTGTTTTGATTTCATGGTAGCTGCAGAAGTTTTGTGCCTTCTGCTTCCCTCTCCACGTTTGTCAGTTTCTGGTACAACGAGGCCCCTTTTCAAACTGTCCCAGTGTTCCTTGCAACACCTTTTTTAATTTTTAACATTCAGGAAAAAGTACTGCTCCCCCTTTTGGGGGAGGGTAGTGCTCCTCTCTAGCCAGGACAGACTATATCTTTGCCTAAAGCAAGGGGTAGGGGATGGGACATTTGTGATAGAAATGCTAAAATAATATTTTAGGCTGCAGGTGGACCTGTGAAACATCTGCTTCAGGGTTCACTTTGGTCTCTATCGTATTTTTTGGTGGTTCCTTGAGGCAGTGTCTCTGGTAATAAAATAGTGGAAATGCTTTACTGTTCTTCATATGTTCTGTGAGCCTGGAACTCAGAGAGGTGTACCCACCTCTGCCTCCATGGTGCTAGGATTAAAAGTTATTAACTTATTTCTATCTATTTTTCCTTAAAGTGGGAATGCCCTTTCTCCCTTCCTTCCTTTTTTTAAAAAATTAGTTAATTTATTTTTTGAGCTGGAGTTTCTCTTTTCTCTGTGTAGCCCTGGCTATCCTGGGAACTCAGGTCTGTAGACCAGGCTGGCCTCGAACCCAGAGATTCACCTGCCTCTACCTCCTGAGTGCTGGGTGGAATCCTGTTTCAATGATAAAAATGAATGTTCCTTAAAAATTCAACCTGTACTAAAGCGCACAAAATACAAAACAGGAAAGCTGTTGTGACTCCCGCTCCCCAGAGATAATCCCTGAACAGTCCGTTCCTTGTTTTAATAATATGAAGACAGCATCTGAGCATATTCCTGCTGCCTGTGCCTTGCTCTGGCCTATTCCCATTCATAGGCTCCTGTTCTCTTTTCAGAACTCAGATTGGTGAAATTGATAGCGGGAAAGGAGGGAGGGTTTTTGCATTGAGCTGGTGTCAAATTCTATAATTTAGTAACAGATGTATAAGTTTATGTTTAATAGGGCTGCTGTTTTAGTTTACCTTGGTGGGCCTCTTCTCATCCTTTGCAA
Source organism: Dicrostonyx torquatus (assembly GCA_028555095.1). Taxonomy (NCBI): domain Eukaryota; kingdom Metazoa; phylum Chordata; class Mammalia; order Rodentia; family Cricetidae; genus Dicrostonyx; species Dicrostonyx torquatus. Next base: position 2,839,365 of record JAQHUG010000043.1, read on the forward strand.
GTGTTGCAATCAATCCATTATCTGGTTGATATATGCAGGCTAAACTCATTAAAACAAACCATTTGTAGAGAGCTTCCTAGCTTACCATTGGGAATGTGGGTATACTTGACTCTAAAACCACTACTGAGATATCCCTGTCTCTCTTTGTGATGGTGCTGCTTCCTCTTGATCAGCATCCAAAGCTGCAGACAAACATGATAGAAAGGAAATCAGAAGGAAGGAGACATTAATGACTGTACTGTTGTAGGTTATGGCATGGGAAGTACTAACTGTGGGGGGGGGTGCTGCAAGGATTCTGCCCTATATTTCACTCACATTTGGCATTTCATATATTTAAGGTGGGTTTCTAAGTTATCTAACGTGGTGTATTCAAGAAGGATGAGCTGTGAAGTTGGTTTTCTAATAAAACCCAAAAACAACATGCAAATTTAATGCATACAAATTTAATTGAGGGTGTTGAGGACATGCTTTTTTAGAACACTACTATGTGAATATAATGTGTTCTCAATCATGTCGAAGGCTGATACACATAGTTCCAGAAGGCCAGCCAAGGCTACTTAACGAGACCCCCCCCAAAAAAAAACAAACACAAAATATTAAATAATAAATTACTTTTTTTTTCTTAGTTTTCTGTGTGAGATGCCTGTTGTCCATTTAAGAGCTAACTGAAGAGCGCCTTCCCACTTGAAATTGCCAGCAGTGGGGGGTGGGATGGGTGGTCAGCAGATGGAACTGGCGATAGGGAGGGGGTGCATTCTGCCTGCCTGCAAGATAAGAGGGTTCAAGAACTAAGGGAGCTCTTACAATAATGGAAAGTGTGACTGTGGGAGGCTTACAATGTCCCAGAGGGGCTCCTCACCGACTTAATCATACCCAGGAAGTATTGTCTGGATTACAAAGACTGAAACATTGCGTTTTGAATCAGGAGTTAGAGTTTCAGCCCCCTCTTTTGTTTACAGGATGAGTGGTTAACTGCCACACCTGTTTTCTTCATTCACAAAAGTGAGGGTAGTTTAGAACCTATCTTGAGGTATTGTGAGAATCAGTTGACAAAGTTGTCAACAATGATTTAAGTTTCAGTCACAGCCAAAGCAAAAACTGATGAGCAGACTAAGACTTGCCCACTTCAACTTTTAATCCTTGAAAATCTCAGCTAGATATATAGCCACTATGTATGTATGTATGTGTGTGTATATGTATATATATGTGTGTGTGTGTGTATATATATATATATACATATATATATATATATATATATATATATATATATAGTCAAGTAACTATTAGAAGCCAGAGGTTGTAGTCAAGACTGACGGGACACCTTGTTCTAAGGACTGTTCAGCCTCCAGTTTAGATGCTCTATCATTTGTCTCTCTGATGTTGGGCTTTTGGCTCAGCAAGGGTTTTCTAGAGATGTATTGTGAAATAAAAGCTTTCACTCAAGTGCTTGGGGTTGGGGAAATCTTAAGAGATTTAAGGTTTAAAAATGGAATTGTACTTTAAATAGATACTTTTTATTGTTTTATTTCATTTATCTAAATTAGATAAAAATTTGGAATTTTTTTGGGTGTGGTGATACAAACCTTTAATTCCAGCACTTAGGAGGCAGAAGCAGGCTGAAGCCAGCCTGATCTACGTAGTGAGACCCTGTCTCCAAAAAAAATTGGAGTCTTCACTATTTTGGTTAGAACTAAGCAGAAACCACTCGAGCTGCAGAACTGGAAACAGTACACTTTGTTAGACTTACAGGATCTGCTGAAAGAAGGAAAATGACTGATGACTGAGAAGAGCTGCCTGGCAGGATGCTAGACTGGACACTTAAGTTCTAAGATAAAGGATAAGCCAGCGGCCTGTGTCAGTTGCTCAAAATTACAGCAGACAACACTTGGGAATAAGGAGAGTCCTATGCCACAAACCCTAACAATACAAACGTCTTGTGCTAAGCGGACCAACTTTGGGGTAGCTACTTTCAGGTCAGAGGCACCTACAGTGCCCTCTGGTGTTCAGGAAATGGCTATGCTACCTCTAGGATAGGGGGTTAAAAATGGAGGTATAAAATACCTTTCCTCTTGTACTGAAGAGAAAAAGAGTATTCAAAACTATGTATTTTTGCCTTTAGTGTAAACAAATTCATTTTCTGGGATCCAGTTGAACTACAGAAGTGGTTCGCTCATGTTGCTTGGTATCCATTGTCCTCCAAGAAGCCAAAGAAGGCAATTTGGTTGCCTACTATCATGGTATATAGGGCCTCAAAGAATTCAATTCTGTAGCTTGTTTCACCGAGTTTTTGTCTAGTTAAAATAGTGGACAGCCGGGCGGTGGTGGCACACGCCTTTAATCCCAGCACTCGGGAGGCAGAGGCAGGTGGATCTCTGTGAGTTTGAGACCAGCCTGGTCTACAAGAGCTAGTTCCAGGACAGGCTCCAAAGCCACAGAGAAACCTCTGTCTCGAAAAACCAAAAAAATAAAATAAAATAAAATGGTGGACAGCAGATAAGCATACCTTTTAGAACTGACAGCTGTTGGCTTGAGCAGGCAACAGAAAGAGCAGTCAACCAACAAGCCACAATCACCAACAAAAGAAGCAATGTGAGAATGTCTGGTGTAAGTGCAGACAGTTTCTGCATGTCACCAATGCTTAGTGATGAGCAGGAGGAATCACGGGAGCTGTTAGGAATAGGAAGAGCCTAGGCCAAGATGCTGGAGACCCAGGTTTAACCCTGACAGCCACCGAAACATGATGTGGCTGAGCATATGGCTTACCGCCTGAGAGCCTCAGTTTGCCTTCTCGTCTGCAGAACAGTAAGTTGGACTTGATTTTGTGTGAAGTTTGTAAGTGGTGTTCAGTCTTTCCTAGTTTCTGCAAGAACCCTTTGCTGAGGGTGATTGTCCTGCTTTGATGGTTGAGAAGTAGGATACAGGGAGCGGAAAGGCTTCCTGGGAGCTACCAAGCGGGTAGAACTGGTACCCATATCTAGCAGTGCCTGTTTCCAGAACTGTTGTTTCCCTCCCTTTCACTGCCAGCCATGTGGGAAGACTGCTGGGCACAGGAACACTAAGGCCTTTAAGCCTGTCCCTGTCCTTGAGAGCTCAGTATAGTGGGCATTACTGTACCATACTGCTCCTTAGATCGGTGAGTACTAATGACACAAGCATTGTTAAGATTGATACGGGGCACGTGATGGCTCTAACAGACTTTTGGGTGTGAGCATGAGACTGAGCCACCATTTATAGCATTGTTTCTATGGGAATGTGTGTTTCAGATTCCAAATAACTTAAAAATAAGTTTTGGAACATTATCCCATTATAAATTCAGAACTTCCTGTACTAAGTGCTGAATTTAATAGCTAGCCAGAATGCTTGGTTTAAATAGTGAATAGTGTTTTGGCATTTTCTCTTATGTGCCTCAAAGTAAAACCTTTTATCTTTAGTAATCTTTACAACTGGTTATTCCCACAAGTTTATTATTAGTTTATCTAGGGTTTTTGAGACAGGATTTTTCTGTGTAGCTTTTGAGCCTGTCCTGGAACTCACTCTGTAGACCAGGCTGGCCTCGAACTCTCAGAGATCCACCTGCCCCTGCCTCCCGAGTTCTGGGATTAAAGGTGTGCACCACCACCACCCAGCTTCCACGAGTTTTAAACAGAGAACCTCAAAATTTTTGTTCCTTTTAGAAATTGGACTGTGTGTCTGTCTGTCTGTCCCTATATACCCCTGCTGGGACTGAAGGTGTGTGCCACCACTGTTTTATGTACTTATTTACAGACTCTTACGTCATCAGGTAAAAACTGTTATTTACCATTTAAGAAACTTAGCCATGGAATAAATTATTGCTGAAATTTTACTATGGAGAAATGTACTGATGATGGCTTCTACAAGGCTACATAAGACCCTGGGGGTTTTTTTGTTTTTTGTTTTTTTTTTTTTAAAAAGCTACATAGTATATTTAGGGGCCATACCAGTAAAGACAGATAAAACCACATTACAGCCTACAGCCATCATTCAGATGAGGCTTGTCACCTATACGATAGCACCTAAATTCAGGACCTGCACCCAGTCCTTAGTTGATGGTCTTTGCAGAAGACCACGCTGCATAGTATCAAGGAAGTTTTAATACCATCTGAGGTACATAGGAGTCCCTGTCAGTAGTCCCAGTACCTGGTTTACACAGTTAACTGTATCCTGATCTAATGTGTAATTGTCATAGATGTTGCTTTTTTTTTTTGAAATAAGACTTTTGGGCTTAGATCTGCTGAATTGCTTAATACAGTTGATGTGTTTCGTGACCATTTTTGACTTTTAAAATAAGCTGGTAAATGCTTTCAAAGTAATTTTAGTTGTGTTGTAAGATGTATTGGATCCCTGCCTCCTTATTGCTGGAGTACTCAAGTTTTGAATGCAAGTTGAGAGTTTTACTTCTGTTCAGTAGCTACCTGGAAACAAACAAGAACCAGAGCAGGTGAAATATAAGGACTCTGTTTATGTAAAGAAACGTCTTGATAAGCTACATAATGTGAAACTCACTAAATTTTGGTGACATTTTGGTTTGCTTTGAGACCATGTCTCACTCTGGCCATGACTGGTCTGGAATTAAAGCCACACTCGTGAACATTTCTTTCGATCTGTTTATTTTATTATTTTGTGTTCGAGTATTTTCCCTCTCTATATGTTAGTACACCAAGGGTGTGTTCCTGGTGCCTGCTGAGGTCTGAAGAATGCCTCAGATCCCCTGGGACTAGAGTTATAGACAGACAAGTTGTGAGCCACCGTATGAGTGCTAGGAACTGAACCCAGGTCCTCTGTAAGCAACGAATGCTCATGGCCATTGAGCATACTCTACCCTCATCCAGCCCCATCCCAACATTTTTTTTTTAAGTATAAATTTAAAAAATTGAAAGCAAACCTTTGGAATTTGAGTGAAATTGTTAATTGTTTAATAAAAGTAAATGCTTTATACCATTTTTTTGGCAGGGAGTAGGGATTAGAGACAGCAGTTTCTCTGTGTAGCCCTGGCTATCATGGAACTATAGATGAGGCTGGCCTGAAATTCAGGGCTCCTTTCTCTGCCTCCCAAGTGCTTGGCTTGAAGGAATGTGCCACCACACCCAGCTGCTTTATATGAGTGTAATGCAAAACTTGAAAGAGATAAGCTAAAAGTCTTCCAAGAATTTAGAGCCTCCCAGCCCCCACTCTCTGGGTAAAATCAGTTTTACAAGTAGATAATAAAGTGTATAATAAATAATAACATTGCTGGAACTATAATTGTAGGTCTGCCTGGAAATTGTAGGGGTAGCACTGAAAACTCGCCTTAGCCCCCTGTTCAGCATCTCACAGGAGGATGCGACACACACAGAGGCAGTGGGGTTTACATCTCATTTGGATTTGGTGCTTGTTCTCCACCAGCCTGCTGCCTTCTACAGAGCAGACACTTCCTGACTGCATGCTGAGAGACTAATCTTGGGAAGAAAACACCTCCAAGTGACCTTGGTCTTTGGAATACCTGTGCCATTGCTGATCTCAGTACTGTATACAGTGACTGAATGAAAAAGTCTGCATCAAAGTGCTTTAGAGGCTGTACTAATTGGTGTAGTGCTTGTTTACGTTAATGCAGAATATGGATTTTTAACTAATTGAAGTACATATGTAGTTGTTGACTTTAAAATCACTGTTTCATTTTGGATAAGAATGGGTCTTAGAATTTTTTGACTCTGTCATTTGGCTCTTACTTGGAAGGAAACAACGTTATCTAGTTAGATTTCCCTCCTGGTGTTCAAATAAACATCGCCATTACAACGTTAGAACCTCAGCCAGTATTGTTTCCGTTAATGATTACATGGCAAACCCCACGCTTTACACATTAACCATGTGAGTCCCTGTGTTTGTAGTTGTTAATCCCACCTTGATACTGGGCCAGTGATGGTAAACAGGCTGTGGAATGGGAGAGCAGGACTGGGGTCCAGTGCAGTCTGCCCTGCTTCACTCAGTTTCATCTCCCTCCATGTGTGGGCATCACTAGGTTCCACTCAGGTTTTTTCAGTTTTCCACAACTGCTAATACCAGAAAGCCTTTTTTAGAGCTATTGGTCCTCTTTGCTTCTTTCTCTTTTTCTTTTCGTTTTTTTTTTTAATATATTTATTCGTTAGGTATACAATGTTCTGCCTGCACGCTAGAAAAGGGCACCAGATCTCATTACAGATGGTTGTGAGCCACCATGTCGTAGCTGGGAATTGAACTCAGGTGCTCTGGAAAAGAGCAGCCGCTCTTACCCTCTGAGCCATCTCTCCAGCCCTTTCTCTTTATTTTTCATTAAAAGTTACTGTGAATCATACAGTGGGATGACCAGTGACTTCAAAATCTCACCCTACTTAAAATGGGCTTGGGTCAGTGTTTTTCTATACTTTTTAACCCTTTGCATTCTAGATTTGTTTATATAATTCTAGTTGTAGCAATTCTGTTTCTGCCCCCTCATTTGCTGCCTTCATTCATCAATATACTTTTTGTTTTTTCAAGACAGGGATTCTTTGTACCTTTGAAGCCTATCCTGGAACTACCTCTGTAGACCAGGCTGGCCTCAAACTCACAGAGATAGATCCTCCTGTCTCTGCCTCCCGAGTGCTGGGACTAAAGGTGTTCACCACCCAGCTTTTTTATTTCTTGCTTTTTGAGACAGGGTCTAACTGAATGTCCTGGCTGGCCTGGAACTCACAGAGATCTGCTTGCCTCTACCTCCCAAGTGCTAAGATTAAAGACTTAGGCCACCAAACCCAACAGATTTTTTAAATAGAACTTTTTATTTTTAAAAGATTTAGTTTATGTGTATTCATCTTTTGCTTGTATGTATGTTTGTGCACCAGATATGTACAGTGCCCATGGAGACCTGAAAAGGGCATTGAATCCCCTGGAACTGGAGTTATAAATGGTTGTTAGCTGCCATGTAGGAACTGGGAATCGAACATGGATCCTCTGTAGGAATGCTCTTAACCACTAACCATTCTCCAGCCCTAATACATTTTTTCCTGTGGAAAATTTCAAGCAAATTAAAAAAAAGAAGAAGAAACTGCTTCGATAAGGGTTCACATGTGTGATCCTGTATTCAGGAGACTGAAGTAGGCGTCTGAGTCTGAGGTTCTCACAACTATATGGTAGAACCCTGTCCCCCAAACCTAAGGTAGAGGGCAAGAGAGATGGTTCAGCGCTGAAACAGTGCTCTCACAGATGACCCTGCTTGGGTTCCCAGCATTTAATCTACCTATAACTCCAGTTCCAAGGAATCGGATGCCCTCCTTGACCTCCAAGGCTCCGGCATGTATGTGGTACATATAAAATAACTTTTAAAACCCCAAAGTAAATTTGAGAAAAGAAGACTTGTTTTTAGCACACTTTAAAGATAAGCAGCAGTTCCTTAATATCAAATCATTGAAGAGGCTTTTAATGCGCTACACTCAAATTATTAACTTATTATTTTAAGTTGCTTTATTTACTTTTGTTGTTCGTGTGTTCTGTTTAATATGTATGTTCCCTTTCAAATTTAATATGTTTTCCCCCTAGCATGAAGACAGTTTTTGTGTGTATATGTTCATTTGTTTACAGAGGCATGTGTGTTTGTATGCATATGGAGGCCAGAGGTCAACCTCAAGCATTGTTCCTCAGGTGCTGTCTACCTTATTTTTGAGACAGGGGCTCTCATTGACTTGAAATTTCATAAGTAGGCTAGCTGGCTGGCCCACCAGCAAGTCTCATGGGTGCCCAGCTTTTTAAGATAGGGTTTCAGGGGTCCTCGTGCATCCTTCCTTGTTTGTTTGAATACAGGGTCTCACTGTGTAGCCTTGGCTGGTGTGGAATTTATGTGTAGACCAGACTAGTCTGGAATTAAGAGATCTGCTTGCCTTGTTTTTAACTTTAAAAATGTTAAGTTTTTTGCTTTTGGTGCCTTTTGTTCAATATGAGAAAACTGAATAAATAGATATTTTTGTCTTCAAATTTAAAAAATAATTTAGGCTTATTATTGGCTTTTACTTCATTAGCATAGGAAACCATGCCTTGATTGAAAGCGCCTGTCTGATGTCTGGCTGTTTTTGTTTTACATAGGTCTGATTACTAGAAGATGGCGAAGCCCAGCCACAGCAGCTATGTCCTTCAGCAGCTCAACAACCAGAGAGAGTGGGGTTTTCTCTGTGACTGCTGCATTGCTATCGACGACATTTACTTCCAGGCACACAAAGCGGTCTTGGCTGCCTGTAGCTCCTATTTTAGAATGTTCTTCATGAACCATCAGCACAGTACTGCACAGCTGAATCTCAGCAACATGAAAATAAGCGCTGAGTGTTTTGATCTCATTTTGCAGTTCATGTATTTAGGAAAGATTATGACTGCTCCTTCCAGTTTCGAGCAGTTCAAGGTGGCAATGAACTACCTACAGTTGTACAACGTTCCTGACTGCTTAGAAGACATACAGGACGCAGACTGTTCTAGTTCAAAGTGTTCGTCTTCTGCTTCAAGCAAACAGAACAGCAAGATGATCTTTGGGGTGAGGATGTATGAAGACACGGTGGCTAGGAATGGCACCGAAGCCAGCAGGTGGTGTGCAGAGCCCAGTTCAACGGTGAATACACCACATAACAGAGAGCCCGACGAAGAATCTTTACAGCTAGCTAATTTTCCTGAGCCAATATTTGATGTGTGTAAAAAAAGTTCTGTGTCCAAATTATCTACTCCAAAAGAACGTGTGTCACGACGCTTTGGGCGGAGTTTTACCTGTGATAGTTGTGGATTTGGCTTCAGCTGTGAGAAGTTACTCGATGAGCATGTGCTGACCTGCACTAACAGACATTCATACCAAAGCACGGCGAGAGCTTACCACCGAATAGTAGATATTAGAGATGGCAAAGATAGTAACATCAAAGCGGAACTCGGTGAAAAGGAGTCTTCCAAAACATTTTCCGCACAGACAGACAAGTACAGAGAAGACGCCAGCCAGGCGCCTGATGATTCAGCTTCGACCACTGGAAGCAGAAAAGGCACAGTGGAGTCTGGAATGGCGGCTGGTGAAGACAAAAGTAAAGCCACCGAGACAAAAAGAATTATTATCAAGATGGAGCCGGAAGATATCCCTACAGATGAGATGAAAGACTTCAACATCATTAAAGTTGCTGACAAAGACTGCAATGAATCCACGGACAATGATGAGTTAGAAGATGAACCCGAAGAGCCGTTTTATCGATACTATGTTGAGGAAGATGTCGGCATTAAAAAGAGTGGTAGGAAAACCCTAAAACCTCGGATGTCCGTAAGTGTGGATGAAAGAAGTGGTTTAGAAGGTATGAGACCCCCCACCAATAGCAGTCCAGGGCAAGAGGATGCTGACAATGCTTCTTGTGAGCTGTGTGGACTCCCAATAACTGAGGAGGACCTGTCATCTCATTATTTAGCCAAACATATTGAAAATATCTGTGCATGTGGTAAATGTGGACAAATACTTGTCAAGGGCAGACAGCTTCAGGAACATGCTCAGAGATGTGGAGAACCTCAGGATCTGACGATGAACGGGCTAGGAAATGCCGACGAGAAGATGGACATGGACGAGAACCCTGATGAGCAGTCTGAGATAAGAGACATGTTTGAAATGCTGGACGATTTCAGGGACAATCATTACCAAATAAACAGTATCCAGAAAAAGCAGTTATTTAAACACTCTGCCTGTCCTTTTCGGTGTCCCAATTGTGGCCAGCGTTTTGAAACTGAAAACTTAGTGGTCGAGCATATGTCTAGCTGCCTAGACCAGGATATGTTTAAGAGTGCCATCATGGAAGAAAATGAAAGAGATCACAGACGAAAACATTTCTGTAATCTGTGTGGAAAAGGATTTTATCAGCGCTGTCATTTGAGAGAACACTATACTGTTCATACTAAGGAAAAGCAGTTTGTGTGTCAGACATGTGGAAAGCAGTTTTTAAGAGAGCGGCAGTTGCGTCTGCACAATGACATGCATAAAGGCATGGCCAGGTATGTCTGTTCCATTTGTGATCAAGGAAACTTCCGAAAACATGACCATGTACGGCATATGATTTCCCACTTATCTGCTGGTGAGACTATATGCCAGGTCTGCTTTCAGATATTCCCAAATAATGAGCAACTGGAGCAGCATATGGATGTTCATCTCTATACGTGTGGAATATGTGGAGCAAAGTTTAATTTGAGGAAGGATATGAGATCACATTATAATGCCAAGCATTTGAAAAGAACCTGAGGGGCTTCCTACTGTACGAATGTTTAGCTGATAGGCAGGACACCAAAGTGAAAAGGATATGAGCTATTTAGACACTGATTTTACAAGAAGTGTTGGGAAAAGTTTTCATGGCCCTTTTACTTTAACATTTTTGTTTAGGAACTTAAGTATATTTTAGGCATTAAATGTTATCATTTTTGATGTTTCTAAGAGCATTCTTTGTTCCTAGTTTTCTTAACTACCATTAAAGTTACTTTTCAATGTAGACTGTAAGTGACTATTATCCCTTCAATGACTATTAAACTAGTTTTTTTAACCAATAAGGTGATTTCACTATTTCTATGTACTTTGATTTTAAGGTTGTCCTATGAAATTTTAAACCTAAGATCATTGACCATTCCTACTTAAATTTTTAAAAGAATTTTTAAATAATTATTTAAAAACTATGCTATTCATTTTTAGCTTCTTTTTTGGTTTTGCTTTTTTGGGGTTTTTGTTTTTGCCTTTTTGTCAGTTGTATAGTGGGGTGTCTACTGTTCATTCTCCCTTATCAATGAAATCCATATTCTTAAATTGACAAGCTTAGGCAAGTGAGATGCACTGGATCTAACCTTTAAGGTGGACATGGGCTCAATCCTGGCCTAAGATTGATGGACCTAAGGAAATTCCTCTAAATGAACATTTCCTATAATTGATAAAATATTATCATTTAATAATCACATTTAAAACTTATATTAAGTGTAAATCCCAATGACTTTTCCTCACTTGAGAAATTAGTGGGGATAAGCCATTTCGTTTTGTGATACTGAATTTAACTATGATAGTTAATTAAAAAGACATCTTGTATTCATTAAAATATTTTAATTTAAAAATATTCTGATTTCTAAAGTGTGTTAGTTTATCAATTATTTTGTTTTTAAATAAGACTTTAATAGCTCTTTAGGAATATGACATTTAAGGAAAAATTATTTTTCATTTTTAAAATTACTTTGGAACTGAGATTTGAAATAGCTGCCGTGTATATTGATAAATCTAATAAAATAAAGAAATCAATTATAAATCTGGTTCTTCTATAAAAGTAGAGTGCACAAAAGTGTGTCGTGTTTTACACTAAAATTTGGAGGAAGTGTGTTGTGGCAAATTGCGGTTCATCGCTATGCTTTATATATCATCTGTAAAGATATAAGATTTGAGGACTATTAGCTAATCACAGCATCTAACTGGAAACAGGTGAAGCAGTCATACTGTCAGTTGTTGACAGGGTCTATACCATCAGTTACATGTGAACTAAAACACTGGTGAAACAACCCACCAATAAACACATCTAGAGACTAGAGTGCCTTTTAACGTGAGTTACTTGAAACACCCTTCTTAGATTAGAAGTATGGCTTTGACTTGTGGATAGTAGTTTAAAAGCATTGCTCGTTTTGCTCTCGGTATTTTTAAGGCATGCAAATCATATTTTTACATGCTATTTGCATAAAAGCACAAGTTGCCAAGAGAACTGAGAGACGTGTTGGCTAGGACAGGGTTAGCTGAAAGCACCCAGCACGGAGTGCGCTCAAATCGATGGCGTGTGTTGAAGTTTTAGTGAGGACAGGAGAGTGTGCAAGCCAAGCCGGTTGAAACCTGATCTTGAGGAGAGAAACACAAAAACATAAGGAGATCGTGGGAATTAGTTAATGGGAAAAGTTGAAAGGGAAAGGTCACTTGTTTTAAATTCTCTTAGATCTAATAGTTTAATAAAACTGACAAGAAAACATAAGATGCGTACGTGGATTACTGGGAAGCACCTGACAAGTGTTCTCTCACAAAGTCAGACATTAAAGAGCAGTGTAAAGGAAGGGAAGACAAAGTCAAGTTGTACAGTGTTGGGGGAGGTCATTTTCCCTCTCAGAATTCCTGTTGCAAAGGCTCTCCCGCTTTTTAAATATCTCCTCTTTGAAGAGGGGACCCCTCTTTCTCATGAGGGAGAGAGGTTCCAGTTAGTGTTTAGTATATGCTAACTAATAAATTAGGAAGCAAGTGTAACCTAACTTTACCCAGCTGTGACAGTTGGAAAAGCCATGTTTGATGGTGTTTTCTGTTTCATACTGTATTGTACGCATGTTTTTTGGGAATTGAGCTACAAGGTATAACAGGTTTATCCATGTAGAATGTACAATTCATTTTCCTTAACAAGACAGGGTTCAGGTAAAAGTTACTTAGCTTGGGCTGGAGAGATGACTCGAAGGTTCAGAGTACTGGCTGCTCTTCCAGACACCCCAAGTGAGTTCATTTCCCAGCAAGCACATGGTGGCTTACAATCATCTATGATGAGATCTGATGCCTTCTTCTGGCGTGCATGCAAGCATGCAGATAGAACACTGTATACATAATAATAATTTTAAAAAGAGAAAACAAAAAGTTACTTAGCTTGTAAAATTAAGGGGGATGGAAAACATCCAGCACTTCCTCTGCCTTCAACCCTGCTCTCTTTCCTTGGGCTGTGAGGACAATGACTCAAGGCTGGAATTGGCCTGCTGCTTCTGCCTTTAATCACACATTTGGGATCCATCTTTTTCATACCTGGAAAGGAAAAGAGATCAGAGAAGAATAGCATCTTTTGCCGGGCGGTGGTGGCGCACACCTTTAATCCCAGCACTTGGGAGGCAGAGGCAGGCGGATCACTGAGTTCGAGGCCAACCTGGTCCAAAGCCACAGAGAAACCCTGTCTTGAAAAACAAACAAAAGAATAGCATCTTTTCCCTCTTTTAATGACACTTTTTATTTGAAGTTCCATTTCTGGAATTTCTTAATAAACAATAGTGTAATTGGATTCTCTTCCCCCCCCCTTCAGATCAAACCCAGAGCTTTGATGTACTAGGCAGCCAGCCATTCTGCCCCTGAGCTATGTGTAAAGTTTCCCTTTTGAAAACAGGAAAAAAAAAAAAAAACCTGGGAGAAATAATTCATTTCTACTAAGGTTGACATTACAGTGTGGATCCATGATTTCCCATAAAGACAGGACCTCAGAACTTAATGACGTAGAACCAAGGCAACAAAAGACCAGGACTCAACTGGTTTTCATCCCTCCTCCTCCATGTTCCCCCTTTTTAGCCTAGGCTGGCTTGCCTCAAGATCACGCCGCTCCTCTGCCGTTAGCCTCCCAGGTTCAGGAGTTACAGATGTTAGCTGCAGCGCTCAGCTTCTCATGTCCTTTCAGGTTCTTTCTTTGTTTTTTGAGTCAGGGTCTTGCTCTGTACAGCAAGAGGCTGAATTGAAAGGTCCATCATAGTGCTCCTTGGGAGTCTTGGGATTACAGTATGCTCCACCATACCCAGCTAATTGCCCATAATTTTGAAGTGAAATTTTTCAGAGAAATGACTCACCTGGGTATCATGATATATAGCAAATGTTTAATTAAATATAAAGTAATGAACAATTTGACACAAAGCAAAACATTTTTAAAAAATTTAAGCTACCGGGCGGTGGTGGCACACACCTTTACTCCCAGCCCTCAGGAGACAGAGGGAAGCCGATCTCTTGAGTTTGTTGCCAGTCTGGTTTACAAAGTGAGTTCCAGTACAGCCTGGGCTACACAGAGAAACTCTGTCTTGAAAAACAAAAAGAAAAAAAGGGGAGAGGGTAGTTAAACTGAGTGCCTGTAATCCCAGCATGCAAGAGGCTAGGCTAGTTTCAAGGCTACCACTTGAGTTCAGGGCTGCATTGGTGTTCACATAATAAGATCCTGTCTCAGAAAAATGAAAGATACTATTGAGGACAGCTTGCTAAGACAACGACAATGGGATTGAAAGTACATGTTTCAACTTGAAGCAAAAATATGAATGTGATGTAAAGTTGAGTGAGAACCAGTATATGGAGTTTGAAGGGGGAGGTCTAGGATTTCAGGTCTTGATTAGGCTAATCCAACTGTAACTGAAATACCCAGTGGGATAGTGGTTATAAGCATGGCCAGGATGTGCCCCTAATAGCCAGGTGGAGGTGGTCGGTGTAACTTCTCACTGGTTAAGCTATATTCCTTTATATCACTAATAAAGTTCTGTATTTACTAGATCTCTGAAAAAATCTTTTTTTTAATAGCCGTGGTTGGCCTGGTGCTCTATTATGTGTACAGTATTCTCAGTTTTCTCTCTGCATGTATGCCTGCAGGTCAGAAGAGGGCGCCAGATTTCATTACAGATGGTTGTGAGCTACCATGTGGTTGCTGGGAACTGAACTCAGGACCTTTGGAAGGGTAGACAGAGCCATCTCTCCAGCCCAAAAAAATCTTCTTAAAAGCCAGTGTAATAGCTGTAATATTGAAGAGTAAAACTGTCCTTGTTAACAAAAAGAGATACACCAATGCTAAAAGAAAAAGACCCAAATATGTATATACAGCTGAAAAGTTTAAAACTTGACATTCCTAATTTGAACTGGCTTTATCATTAAGAGCTGGATATGATGGCACATACTTGAAAGTCAGCATTTGGGAGGTTGAACCAGGAGCACCAAGAGTTCGAGGCCAGCCTGGACTACATGATACCATGTCACAGGTTGTTTAAAAGGAAGAAAAGAGCAGTTTTGATCATTTCCTCAGCTTTGTTCACTGTCCTTTTTTCTGTGTAAGTGCTTCCCGATGACAAAATGCCAGCTTTCTGTCATTAACTTGGATTGTAGGGTAGCAGAAGTTTCCTATCCTTAGTGCTCAGTCGCTCAGCTCAGCAAACTAGGTGTGATAAGCACAGGCACTAAGAAACTAGCACAAGTGATGCCATCCTTCATAGTAAGAATCGAAGCTGAACATTCTAGCTTAGGAAACCCAAGTCTGCTCAAAGTCGGGCTCCCTATAATCGGAGCGACCATTTCTTCAGCATGCTATATTCAGATGTTTTGCACACATAATTTTAATTGATTCTCATTCCCTTTGAGGTAAGTATACCAATTTTCCAGATTGGGTGGGGGGGGGGGGGAACTAAGGTCCAAAAACTATCTTTCCTAAGCCACACAGAAACTGTATATTCGTCCTGGAATTTGAACTAAATCTTTGGCGTAGGCTACATTCTTGTCCTTAATCGTGAAGACACATGTTCCGTCTACAAAGAAGTGCCTTTTCAGCATAGGACACACGATAAAGGTCGTGTGAGGCTGTGCTCCTTGGTCATCTCATCTGCGGTGCCTGGTAAGGTGGCTGGTAATAGTGGGTACTTAGGAACAATCTGAGGTGATCGGACGAAAGCAGAAAGCAAAACTTGATTTGAATGTGTCATTTGGAATGTTGTTGTGGACTTGAAATGCTGTGGAATGTTTTGATTTAGCGTCATTTAAATTTAAAACATTTTGTGGAATAATTATCTGAGGGCCCAATAATCAGTTGAAAGTTGGTTTGAATTCACATTGCAGGTCTCTGCTGGGGCTTCCCTTCCCTCCCCCTGTGCCTGTTCTTTGCATTTTAGTTTTCACCAACCTGTTTTCCTTGTATTGGTCATGGAACTAGTGAGTTGAAGAAGTCAGACTGCTTAAGCAGATCTCCCCAAGAAAAAAAAACAATAACTAGTTTCTTCATTTTTGCTCTAATAGATGTGGGTAAGAAACACACTATTTCCCTCCCCCAGTGGGATAGTGTGGTTGCTTTACCGAAGGGCTGCTTAAAAAACAAAAGGTGGTTATTCTAAGGACGTATAACTCCATTTATGAAAATATCTGTAGATGTCTGGGAGGCACCTCAAAGGTGGTCTTACAAGAGAAATGAGCGATGACCCTAGGAGGTCACAGCTTCATAACCACCCCAGTCCAGCAGCACTCAAGAGTGCTTTCAGGAGAGCAATACTATCCTGACCTTTGCAGCTATTATTTAATGTCCATACAACAGAGTCTATGCTAAAGCCACCACTTCAATAATTTAGCTACCATATGTCAATGAGATGGAGAATGTTCTGTGACTGGTCATTCAAATGACCTGCTCCACACTGTTCACTCCCTGTCAAACTCTAGGACACATTATTTGGTAATGGATATAGTCTCAAAAACAGATGTAATTTAGCTCTTTAGGAAAAGGCCAAAAGAGAAGGATTTTAATATTTGTGTCTGTCAGTGACAATTGGTAAATAGAAACTAACCAGATGACAGTAACAACTTAAAAACCCATACTAACTTTGAACCAATTGATTACTGACATATGCCCATACATAATTGAAGTTAGCATTGAGTTTAAATCTTGAGCTTCCTTATGATAGTCAAGAGAACCAAATCATTGAGGCAGATTAGTAGTGAGAGATTTTCTTTGTATCAGTGGAGGGCAGAAGGTCATTAACACTGAAAGATGATGAAGATTCAATACTTGGTTTTATTCTCATGTGTCAATGTGCTAATCACTGAGCTAAGTACAAAATCACAGAAAAGGCTAGAACCTGAGGAAGCTGACAAAAGACATTGCAGAGCCAAGAATATTAATAATTTCTTGCAAGAAAATTTCCATTAAAAAAGGCTAGTTATGGTAGCATGTACCTTTAATCCTAGTACTTGGAAGGCAGAGACAGGCAGACCTCTGAGTTCAAGGACAGGCTGGTCTACAGAGCAAGTTCCAGGACAACCAGGGCTGCACAAATAAACCCTGTCTCAAAAAACTAAACAAACAAAAAAGAAAATTGCATAGTCTGTAATGACCTATTTGAAAAAGGACTGGAGTTAAACATACAACCTTTAAGCTGTACTTAACATTGCTGTTATTCTGCTTAAACCAATATTATATACCCGGGTATTCGCTCTGTTGAGTGAATAGACAGAGATAGGGTTCTGTTCTGTTTTGAAGATGGGGCCTCAGGAAGCCCAGTCTAGCCTTGAACAGGGTGATCCTCCTGCCTCCACCTCCCAGTTTCATATCACAAGCATGGATCAACATGCATAGCTACATTGCTGTTTCTGATGGAACAGATCTAAGCACCCAGATTATGAAGATCACCTTTTCCTTCAAATGCTTCAGATATGTTTCCTAATGTGAGGAAAAAGCTTAAGGGACTAATTAAAAAAGAATTACTATTAGGGCAAAACATTCCTACAAAAATATCACTTTGCCCAATATCAATATCAGGGGGCAGGTTAGGAGAGTTAGAAACCCAGGACTATTCCCGGCCATGTTTGTACTTGGTTTTCATTTGCAAGTATATGCCTAATATTTGTGGGAAGTTGTGCTGGAGTGATGGCTAGGCCTAAAAACACGAACTGTCAAGTTCACATCATTTCAGTAGATATTCGTCATTAGCAAACACACTGCAACACTATCTCATTTGAAGGGCAGCCCCTCTTGCCCTGCTCCCCTCATCTGACACTCATTTCGTCGTTATACACGCGCATGCGTGCGCGCGCGCGCACGCGCACACACACACACACACACACACACACACACACACACACAGAGCCATGCTTATGTAGACCATACGGAAACAAAGCTAAAAGGTGCCCTGCATTTGAAGACTACACGAGTGATGATAGTTTGTAAGTAAGTTCAAGCTCTAGGGGCTATTCTCTTGTTCCTACTCTGTCCCTTCCGCAGCGTGCCAGGGCCAAAGGGAAAATATTCTGACCTTAGCATGATGTCTTGTAGAGCGGTTGCCTTGTGATGTTACTTTTCTTGAGTTTTGTCTTTTTCTGTGTGGCAGTGGTGACGTAGGGCCTTCTAAGCCTCTGGAGAAGTGACAGATGTGACTGTGGAGAGGACATGGGGAAGAAACATTCTTCAGCAGATAATCTTTAAGTGCAGACCAGGAAAGCAGATCTGACGTGGCACCATCTTTTCTGTCTTCCTGACAAACGCCATCCGCCCCCAAGATCCAGTTACAAAGATCCAAGGAAACTCAGTAAAGATCGCTTTGGGATCACGTCGTAACAAAGCTGATTTGCAGTGACTCTCCTAGTACTTACAGGAAATCTGCTAAAGAAACGTGACTGTAAAAGTCATGACATCAGTGCTTAAGCCACGGTTCCCTTCTAGAATAAAGGGCTTGCTAGGCCTCTGTAAATGCACTATACAGGGAAATAATTACATATTTCCGTAAACACATTCTAAACTCAAAACAATCAGAATTATATATTATGAAATGTAGTTAAGCAATTTAAAGGGATGTTTAAAAATATTTGTAGAGTATAAGTAAGAAGAAATGGGTACAGAAAAGAAAATCCAAGACCAGTTCTTTAACAAGATGATGCAGCATTATGGAAATGTAATTCTAGCCTTCCTTTCTTATGTGTGCCAGTCACACGCCTGCTTACGGATGTCAGTGAAGCTTCTTTCTAAAAGTCTCCTGAACAGAGGAGCGTTATTTCGTAGTGGGAGATTTCCACAAACCATACATTATTTTCTTCTTCTGAACTTAGCAATACGGTTCCATAACGTAGAATAAATTTTT
Organism: Dicrostonyx torquatus; assembly: GCA_028555095.1. Classification (NCBI taxonomy): domain Eukaryota; kingdom Metazoa; phylum Chordata; class Mammalia; order Rodentia; family Cricetidae; genus Dicrostonyx; species Dicrostonyx torquatus. The sequence goes on from JAQHUG010000043.1 coordinate 2,857,974, forward strand.
GTTAATCTCAGAACTTATGTATAGTGTCATGCTCAGCTTCATATTTCAAAAGAAAATTAAGTACCAAATGAAATGATGATACGTCTAGGAAAAGCCTTTCCTGAGGGAGATTTAGTGAGATTTGAGTCTGGCTATGACTACAAATGCTTCGCTACACATACACTCCCTAACCATACGAATCTTATGACCATATTATTTCCTTATTGTGAATATACTTTTTTTTTTTACCAACTATGTGACTAATTCCTTATTGCTTCTTCGTGTGTGTATGTGTGATTTCAAATGTTCCAATGCTTACTTTGTTTTTATGCAAAATTCTTCAAGTATATTAATAAAGTTACACAAAGGAATCTGTCCTAAGGAATGAAAGGTGTGGGCGGTGCACACTTTAATCCCGGCACTTGGAGGCAGAGGCAGGCTGTGATCTCTGTAAGTTCATGGCCATCCTAGTGTACGTAATGATTTCCATTTTATAGCTAGCCAGGGCTATATAATGAGACTTCATCTAAAAATTTTTTAATTAAAAAAATGTAACTTAGAGGTAGTAATAACTTGAATCTCATTCTGGAAACTAACTGGCTGAAAAATTAGAGTCCACCTTAAAGGATAATGGGGATAGAGAAGAAAAGAGCAAATAAGAGAACCTCGCCAGAGTTCAGATTTAGAGCAGGCATGGTGACGTATGCCTGCAATCCTAGCGCTTGGGTGGGGAAGTAGGAGGATCAACAAAAGTTCAATACCAGCCTTGGCTACAGAGTGAATTCAAAGCCAGCCTGGGCGAGAGGAGACCCTATCTCCAACAAACAGGCAAAAATATTCCAAATATATGACTGTTGCAGTTCAAGAAGTCTAGACCAGTGGTAGAGTTGAAACACCACCAGGGTTGATCTCTCTGGGGAACATAAGCATACAGACCGCAGGCATCTTAAAATACATAGAAAATAGAGGAAAAAAAATCCCAATAACTGGAGGAACCAGATCAAGATAGAAAAGATTCAGACAATTTTTGACTGTTTATTGCACTAGATTTACTAAAGAAAATGGCTTGACTTTGTACTAAATTCAAGTGTAATGAAATATAATAACTGGCATAAGTCCATACTATAATGTATTTTCTGTACAATATTTTAAGTGGAATTTTTGGATTACATACAGTATTTTTGTTACATTTTGAAATCCATTGCTTTTACCTAATAAAATTTCCTCCTCTACATTCAGAAGTGAAGCTGTCTGTACAGTACTTTCATTTGTATTGCATTGCTTTGCAACCTGATTCTTTCAAAACACCTAGTCGGCGAAGTTATCAACTCCTCGCATCCTCTAGGGTCACAATAATGTCACCAGAGGTGGTCATGGGTGGCCCAAAAATTTTAATGCTGAATCCTGTTTCATGTTTATTTGCTTTTATACAGAAGGATGACTGGAAAATATAAGGCAAACATGAAAACAAATGAAATTGGGTTCATTCCTGACACAAAATAATTACTTTTAAAAAATCTGATAAGAGGGCTGGAGAGATGGCTCAGAGATCAAGAGAACTGACTGCTGTTCTGGAGGTCCTGAGTTCAAGTCCCAGCAACCATATGATGGCTTACACCCATTGTAATGAGATCTGAGATCTGGTGCCCAGAATAGTACATACATAATAAATAAATTTTAAAAAATCTGATAAGAGAATTAACTTTATCAGAGTCTTCTTTACTCAAAAGTAAACATGATTTACTACTCAAAAAAAATGACTTATCTAGTATAATTCACTTTTTTATTTTCAGGTAGGTATTTTTTGTGTGTGTTGATGATAATGGAATGTTGGTCTTCCTGTCCCCTTGACAGGGCAGCCTCATTTGCCACAGTGTTTCAAACTGTTCCCCAAGGAGCATGATTCTAGTTAGCACTCAAGATGAAGACAGACTGCTTGCAGCTTCCGGCCATCTCTTGGAAAACATCTCTTCCAGGGCCAGGTATTTAGCTGGCGACATGGCAGTCTCCTTGAACATTCTACTATATATCTTCAGTTTAGTTGAACTTAAGACTAAGCTTTGTTTTGTTGCTTTTTGAGACAGGGTCTCTCTCTCTCTCTCTCTCTCTCTCTCTCTCTCTCTCTCTCTCTCTCACCATGTAGTTGCTGGGAATTGAACTCAGGGCCTTTGGAAGAATAGCTAGTGCTCATAACCACTGAGACATTCCTCCAGCCCCACAAGACAGATTTTTAGGACTCAAAGAAAATAAGTGGTGATTTTCCCTGTCGTAGGTACAGGGAATTGGAGAATTATTTTTAAGACCAGGCACTTTAGGGCTGATGAGGTAACTCATCAGGTTAAGGCACTTGCCACCAACCCTGAAGACATGTTTGACACCCCCCCCCGAACCATGTGAACACCAACTCTCTCAAGTTGTCTCTGACCTCTATACCTGTGTCCTCACACGAAGTAAGCATATCAAGGAAAATAAAACCAGGGCACCTGAGACAAGGAAGATCAAGGCTAGCCAGTGTCATGTAGCAAGACCTGGTCACAAAATGGGATTATAAAATGCATGGTGTGCACATGTTTAGTCCCAAGGCAAGAGAGGCAGAAGGAAGTGGATCTCTGTGAGTTCAAGGCCAGCCTGGTCTACAAAGCGAGTTTTAGGACAGCCAGGGCTGTTACACAGAGAGACCCTGGAAACCCTGTCTTAAACCAAAAAAAGGAAGAAGAAAACTATAAAATGGCACTGTTTATTAAATACAACCATTAGTTGAACTCCAATTTGCTCATACACCCCCAAATAAGAAGCTGTAACTCATTCTACTTTCTCTTCAGGCCTCCTCGAAGCCATCCCAGCCCTAATGAAGGCTGTGCCTGGGTGGGATTAAAAGAACTCAGGACACTTTAGCCTTGTGCTCCACTACCAGCTAATGCTCTAACACATCATCTTGTGTCTCATATTCGCTCAAGATCTCTGGTGCAGAGATTGTCCAATGTCAATCTGTTTCAACTCTTAGTCTCTGCAATGTCCTTCATACAGAAATGTGTAAGAGGATTTTCTTCGTGCTGAGGAGAAGGATGAAGTTGTTTGCAAATGGAAATATTGTGCTTTACCAGGAGAAAACTGAAAGCATAAAAATATAGCTAATAAGAATGCAGGTGTAACTGCTGTTGTCATCTCCGAAGGCCATTAGAGGTGATGGTGGCGGGAGACTGCAAGAGTTGTCTGCAATGACTGCATAGATAGGACATAGTTACTTCACAGAAGAGCCACTCCCTTTGAAGCCCTCAGGGTCTCTGCATGGCTGAGGTTTGGGCCTGCTGGTTCTCCAGCTTGCTTTGCTCAAGATGTTTGGAGAAGACACCAAATCATGTGTGGTGCCCTTGGAGGCCAGGAGAGGGCGCTGGATCCTTTAGAACTGGAGGTTCAGATGGTTGTTAGCTCCTAGGTGGATGCTGGGAACCCAACCTAAGTCCTCCACAAGAGCAAGTCCTTTTAACTGCTAAGATATCCACTAACTCCCTTATTTTTTTTAAGGTTCATTTAAAAAATTTTTTCCTATCCGGATTTTATTAAGGGGTTTTTTCCTTTTTTTTTTTTTGCATCCTGCTTGCTTAGGTTTCTTTTTTATGTATGTGTATGTATGTTTGTTTGCCTTTGTGAGTTTATGTGTACTTGAGTACAAGAGCCCAGGGAAATCAGGAAAGAGTGACATTCCCTAGTTCATGGTGGCTGTGAGCCATGTGTGGGGGGGAACTGAACCCAGGGCCCACAAGAGCAGTTCAATGCTGGGTATGTAAGCATATATCACCATGTCTGGTTTGAATTTTTGGTTTTGTTTTGTTTTTCGAGACAGGGTTTCTCTGTGTAGCTTTGGAGTTTGTCCTGGGACACTGTAGACCAGGCTGGCTTCAAAATCACCACTTGCCTCTGCAGCCTGAGTGCTGGGATTAAAGGTGTGCACCACCACCGCCCAGTCTGATATTTTTTTTAACACTCTATTTCAAAATTGTCTTTAATTTCTTCCATGGAAAATTGAGAATTGTAGTTAAACCAGCTATAACAATGAGATGAAGAAATCAACACCAAATGTTTTTAAAAACTAGAAATTACATATAGGAATAAATAAAAGAATCTAAATTTTTCCTGATTAAATTTTATTGAACTCTGAGCTGGAGAGATGGCTCAAGAGTGAAGAGCACTTACTGCTCTACCAGAGGACTGGGGGTTCAATTCCCAGCATCGACTTCTGGTGGCTTGACACCATGTTTAACTCCAGCTCTAGGGCCTCTGCAGGCACCGCACATACTCCCTCTACACACATGCGCGCGCGCACACACACACATACACATACAAATAAAAAATATTTTAAAGTCTTAGAGAATTCTATCAACATTACCTTTACCTTTTGGACACAGAAAACTTTCGTGGTTCTCACACAACATTTCTTCTCCATTACTGTCTCACACAACGCACTAGCCAGTATAAAGAGCGGTACTCTCCTGAAGCTTCAAAAACAAAAAAACAATCCCAACTGCACAAAAGCCTGCTGAGTGTATCCTGACCCCGAACTCATCAGCCCTCGTCGCTGCCCACACTCCAACACCTCAACCTTGATGAAGAACGCCTTCCTTACCGTCCCCGGCAGGACTTTAGACATGCTGCCTCTTCCGGGACGCACTCATTGGCATTTTCCCTAGGTCTCTCTGCGCCCCCCTGTGCTCTCATTGCACGTCTCCTGAATTATGTTTACCCCTTCATCAAACAACGGCCTGAGGACAGACCATTTCCCTTTTTCTTTTCATCGCATACTAGGCACCTGCCAAGTTTTCGGGGTTGACTGTGCTCAGCTTCCCATCCGTAAGGCGAAGCGGTGGCTCTACGTTACAGCTCTCCGCTTTCCACCAGGAGTCCTTTTACCGGAGCCAGCTTCGGTCCACCCCTTCGCGCCAGAAAGAGCTTTCCAGAATTATTCTCAGATCCCGTCCACACGGGGCGAAAGATGGGGACTCTTTCATCTACCTTCTCTCACAAGTCTGTGCTGCCAACCTAAGTTCTTCAACCGGGCACAGCTGCAAAACGACTAGTTTCTAAACCGGATCTCGTGTGCCCGGACCGTTGTCAGAGGGTGACATGGGCGTATTTCACGGTACCGGCAAGGAGCCAAAATCGCCGATATGGGAACTTGAAAGAGAAAAAGGGGCAAGCGGAGGGCGGGGGTGGGGGTCAGCGGGACCGAGTAAGGAGGCCCGCGGGCCGTGAACTCGCGCCTCCCGGGTAAGCACCGCGCAGCCTTCGCGCCACTCACCGACCGAGGCGCGAGGAAAAACTCGCCTCCGCCCGACTTCGCAGTTCCCGCCCTAGAACCGCCCCACGCCCAGCCCCACGGGGAGGGAAGACGAGAACCGGTCGGTCCAGCCGTTCTTTATTCTGTGCAACCGCCCCTAGAAAGAATTCGGCCCCAGGAAGCCGGTCCCGTGGCGGGACCCGGTACCGAACCGCATTTAAACCCCCGGAGAGACCAGATCCCCCATCCGCCCTGCCTCCCCCACCCGCGCCACGCCCCGCGCCCCTCGCCGCACGCTAAGGGTTTAGCTGCTCATTGGACATCTGCCCTGCCAATCTGACAGATGTCAACGAATCACACTGTAGAAACGGCAAAAAAGGGCAGGACGGGGAAGGGGCAGACGCCCCGGCTCCCCGGGCGCGAGACCAACGCCCCCAAGCGGCCCGAGGCACTGGGCGGGGCCTCATTTGCATAACGGCCGCCCCTCTGCCTCCCCGCCCGGGGCCGGAGTCCCGCCCCCCCAGCCAACTAGCTATCTGTTGGACCACTGGCTGGTCACTCCGACCAGGCGAGCCTGTGGGGACACCGGACGGGTTGGTGCGGGCGGTCCCGGGGGCGGATTGGCTCTGGGAGCTTCCAGAAGGCAGGGGAGGGGGGCGTCTATAAGAGCGGGGAACCGAGCCCTGGTATCCGGGAGACGCTGATCACGCTCGAGGAGAGTTGTGCGTGGCGACCGTTGGCTGGGGTCCGAGCTCGCCGTCTCTCTCGTCCTAACGTCGCTGAGCCTGGTTTTGTTTGTTTTTCCAGTCAGCATGTCCGCCCGCGGCCCGGCCATCGGCATCGACCTGGGCACCACCTACTCGTGCGTGGGCGTGTTCCAGCACGGCAAGGTGGAGATCATCGCCAACGACCAGGGCAACCGCACCACCCCCAGCTACGTGGCCTTCACCGACACCGAGCGCCTCATCGGCGACGCCGCCAAGAACCAAGTGGCCATGAACCCCACGAACACCATCTTCGACGCCAAGAGGCTGATCGGGCGGAAGTTCGAGGACGCCACGGTGCAGTCGGACATGAAGCATTGGCCGTTCAGAGTGGTGAGCGAGGGTGGGAAGCCCAAAGTGCAGGTGGAATATAAGGGGGAGATGAAGACCTTCTTCCCGGAGGAGATTTCCTCCATGGTCCTCACGAAGATGAAGGAGATCGCCGAAGCCTACCTGGGGGGCAAGGTGCAGAGCGCGGTCATCACCGTCCCCGCCTATTTCAACGACTCGCAGCGCCAGGCTACCAAAGACGCGGGCACCATCACGGGCCTCAATGTGCTGCGCATCATCAACGAGCCCACGGCAGCGGCCATCGCCTATGGCCTGGATAAGAAGGGCTGCGCGGGCGGGGAGAAGAACGTGCTCATCTTCGACCTGGGCGGGGGCACCTTCGACGTGTCCATCCTGACCATCGAGGATGGCATCTTCGAGGTGAAGTCCACGGCCGGCGACACCCACCTGGGTGGCGAAGACTTCGACAATCGTATGGTCAGCCACCTAGCGGAGGAGTTCAAGCGCAAACACAAGAAGGACATTGGGCCCAACAAGCGCGCGGTGCGCCGGCTGCGCACCGCCTGCGAGCGCGCCAAGCGCACCCTGAGCTCTTCCACGCAGGCCAGCATCGAGATCGACTCGCTCTATGAGGGCGTGGATTTCTACACGTCCATCACCCGTGCCCGCTTCGAGGAGCTCAACGCCGACCTCTTCCGAGGGACCCTGGAGCCGGTGGAAAAGGCTCTACGCGATGCCAAGCTGGACAAGGGCCAGATCCAGGAGATAGTGCTGGTGGGCGGCTCCACCCGCATCCCTAAGATCCAGAAGCTCCTGCAGGATTTCTTCAACGGCAAGGAGCTGAACAAGAGCATCAACCCGGACGAGGCGGTGGCCTACGGGGCGGCGGTGCAGGCGGCCATCCTGATGGGGGACAAGTCGGAGAACGTGCAGGACCTGCTGCTGCTGGACGTGGCGCCGCTGTCGCTGGGCCTGGAGACGGCGGGCGGCGTGATGACGGCGCTCATCAAGCGCAACTCCACCATCCCCACCAAGCAGACGCAGACCTTCACTACCTACTCAGACAACCAGAGCAGCGTGCTGGTGCAAGTGTACGAGGGCGAACGGGCCATGACCAAGGACAATAACCTCTTGGGCAAGTTCGACCTAACTGGGATCCCTCCAGCACCCCGTGGGGTCCCCCAGATCGAGGTCACCTTCGACATCGATGCCAACGGCATCCTTAACGTCACTGCTGCCGACAAGAGCACCGGTAAAGAAAATAAAATCACCATCACCAACGACAAGGGTCGTCTGAGCAAGGACGACATTGACCGTATGGTGCAGGAGGCAGAGCGGTACAAATCGGAAGATGAAGCTAACCGCGATCGCGTGGCAGCTAAAAACGCAGTTGAGTCCTATACCTACAACATTAAGCAGACGGTGGAAGATGAGAAACTGAGGGGCAAGATTAGCGAGCAGGACAAAAACAAGATCCTCGACAAGTGTCAGGAGGTGATCAACTGGCTCGACCGAAACCAGATGGCCGAGAAAGATGAGTACGAACACAAACAGAAAGAGCTTGAAAGAGTGTGCAACCCCATCATCAGCAAACTTTACCAAGGCGGTCCCGGCGGCGGAGGCGGCGGCTCCTCTGGAGGCCCCACCATCGAGGAAGTGGACTAAGCTTGCACTGCAGTCCGCGTAAATCTCTTTTCCTTCCCCGCCCCCAAACTCCCCCATCCCCTTTTGTTTTGGTTTCTTTGAAATGTCCCCGTGCCAAGTGAGATCTGTCTGTTGTTGGAAGTCTTTAGCCTGGTGCATGCGTCTGAAAGGAAAGGTGCAACACCTTAGTTTAGTTACAAAAGGTTAGCTCTAAAGTTTGGTTTGGGGGGAGGGAGAGAAATGAGGTTTCTCTTTAATGCATTTTAAGTGATTGCTGATTTGAGCATTTTCTTTTTTCTTTTCTTTCCTTTTTCTTTTTTTGGTTAAGCTTAGTTTGTACGTGGAGAATTACTCGAAAAGGGAAACCTGATGTTTGCAACACCTGTCCTATGGAAGCTTGGTACCACTGAATACAGAGGGGCTTGAATTGTTTATTTTTATGTACTACTTTGAGATTAAAATAAGCACTGCAATAATTTTAAAGACAGGTATATTCTGTGAAGACATAAATGCAAATTTATAGTAAAGCTGAACTTGATCACAAAATTGCTGTCTGGAGTTTTCAGTTTCTTCTTCCCATGTTTTACTCATATTGATCTTTAAGTTAGTATGTGAAATTTATCTAATCCAATTTTCTCTAATTCTCAGATGAAGTTCCTGCCTCAAATCACCAACAATTTAAGGGGTGAAGAATTTTGGTAAACTATACCCCCCTTTAGTATACAGAAACCTGATGGGGTCTTCAAATGAATCTAAATTCCTCAGCCCTGGCTTTAGTATTCAAGTTTAAAACAACAAAAACAAAAGAAACCTCCCTGAATGTTGCAGGGAAATGCAAGCTGTATTCCAGAGTCCTGTATAACACAGATTTTCTCTAAGTAACAAAAATGACAGCATCTTTTCATAGTAGCCACAGGGAGTATAGAAAGATGCACTCTGACATACAAGTTCCCGAAACAAGAGCCAGCAGGCAAGTGTAAAAGGGTTTGATGCTGAGGCCAAGTCTGGTCACGCTTGTTCCAGCTTCTATGAAACAGCTCAACTGCCAAACTTAGGGCAAATTCTGTAAGAACCCGTTTGGCGGCTGTAATTATTTGGGAAGTGGTACCTTTTCTGATTTGAAGATCTTAGAGCTCTTATAATAACCTGTCTCAAATCAACTACTATAGTTAATTTTTTAAATCCCATCTATTTGGGGTGGACACTGAGTGGTTCTCTCCACCATGTGTGACCCCATGATTGAACTCAGGTTTTCAGGTTGGTAGCAAGTACCTCTACTGGCTGAGCCACTTAGTTTTTAGTTTTTAATGGAGTTATGTTTAAAAGTTCCTTTAAGGGGAACTTGGGAAAAATTTAGTAGTTGGTTTGAAAATGCATAGTTTCAACAGCACATACACATTTTAATATCTTCCTAAAATGATAAAAAATTGCTTCGTGTTATTTTTAAAATAAAGTGTGTTTTAGAAGCTAAATTTTCAATTTAATAGTAGATCCTTCATTCACAGAGATTTATTTTTGGGATAATATAATTTAAAAATTAGGAAGTAAGTTAAGGCTGTTGGTTGTTAGTAATGACTTTCACATTATAGCTGACCCTTGTGTATAGCTAGATCTTTTAGCAAGCCTCACTTAGGTGGGGGCAGGAGGGTAAATGGGCAATTGTGCAGTTTTTCAAAATACATAGAAAATTTTCAAAGACTACTCCATACTTCATAATGTAAAGGCAGATTAATTTGTGCTAATGTAACACTAATGAAAGTTTCCACCTATGAGCATTAAAAGATGTAGTGAAGGCTACATAGGCCATCACATACATTTTTGATCAAGTACTTTGATACTAATACATTTTAGAATGATTTTGTTTTTGAAATAGTGTCTTAAGTAGGCCAGGTTAACCCAAAGCGCAGTGTGTAGCTGAGGATGACCTTGAAATCCTGATTCTAAATGCTGGATTACAGTTGTGTCCCACCCCTGTTTTAATGTGACTCCTCCCTCCGCTACCCCAGACAGTCCTGGGTGTCCAGGAACTCATGTAAACAAGGCTGGTCTGCCTTCCAGGTGCTGAGATTAAAGGCTCTAAAGTGACTTTTTATATTAGTTTTACCAGGACAGTATTCAGTATGTAGCTTT
>JAQHUG010000043.1:2869592-2887675 GCA_028555095.1 Dicrostonyx torquatus
TCCAGCCTCGATCTTATGTGCGTGTGTGTTTGCATTCCTGCCATGGTGCACATGTGGCAGTCAGATGACAACTTGAGAGAGTGCTCCTCCCACCACAGGGGTCCTAGGGATAGAACTCACCCTTACCCACTGAGCCATCACTCTAGTCCCCCACCTTTGCCTTGCACCATGAGAAAGAATAAACTCCCATAAGTTGTCCTTGGTACTCCACCTGTGTATTATAACACACACACATACACACACATATGTTCACATAAACGAATGTGAGTAAAGATTTAGACTCATAACCATATGTCAGGACCTGCTAAGGGAATATGTATGATAGGGTTAAGAAAGAAGAGTAAGAGGGGCGGCCGGGCACTGGTGGCACATGCCTTTAATCCTAGCAGAGGCAGCTGGATCTCTGTGAGTTCAAGTCCAGCCTGGTTTACAGAGTTCCAGGACAGCGAGGGCTACACACAGAAATTCTGTCTCAAAATACAAATACAAAACAAAACAAAAGTAGAAGTGGCTGGGGAGATGGCTCAGTAGTTAAGAGCACATACTGCCCTCTCTGAGGACCTGAGTTCAATTCCCAGCCTCCACATCAGTGGATTAACAAGGGCTCCAGGGTATCTGACATCTGACACCTCTGACCTCGAAGGGCCCTTGATTCATGTGCATAACACACACACACACACACACACACACACACACGATTGAAATAATAAAAACGAATCTTTAAAACGAAGTATAGGAATGTTCAATTGCTTCTGTATGCTTAATGCATTAATAGAGTTAATGCTCTCCACTAGAAATCATATAAAAAGTTTCATTCCTGAGTGAAAATTACAGGTCATGGAAAGAATCCAGTTTTGTTCTCTGTTTTGTTTTGTTTTTGAGACAGGGTTTCTCTGTGTAGCCTTGACCATTCTGGAACTCACTGTATATACCAGGCTGGCCTCAAACTCCCAAGAGAGATCTGCCTGCCTCTGCCTCCTTTGCTCCCAGTGAAGTAAAGGCCTGTGCCACCACTGCCCGGCCAATTTTATTCTTGGTATGACTCTTGGAATGTAAATATTTCTAGAACATACGCATTTCTGGTTTAGTGGGACAGTACTCAGTTTTAAAATGTCTTTTTCTTCAGATCTCGTGGACACTCTGCTTTACCTCTGTCACCGCAGAGAGGCTTGGTTGTAAACTGAAGGTTTGGCAAATAAAAATGTTTATTCAATGTTTGGCATCACAAACATCCTGTCCTTAGGTCTAGCTTCATATGTAGCCCAGGCAGACTTTGAACTCCCTGTCTTCCTGTCCCAGCATCTCCTCCAATGGTGGAATTACAGGCACGCGCCACCATAATCATCTCAAGCATTGTTTTTTTTTCTTCATAAGCAGAATTACAACATTGCAAATATATCTTTATGACCTTTTCACTAAATAAGCATATAATTTTTTTGAGTCAGTCTCTACATAGCCCTGACTGTCTAGAACTCATGATGTAGATCAGGTTGACCTGGAATTCACAGAGATCTGCCTGCCCCTGCCTCCTTAGGGCTGGGACTAAAGGCATGTGCCACCATGCCCAGCACAAGCATGTGTTTATATACAGTTAATGCCAGGTCTAAAATTCTGAGACCAGAAACTTTTCTTTCTGTTACATGTTCTTAATTGCTTTTTTGAATTAAAAATATGTATTGAGTATTGTGTATACATGTTTGTATGTCCATCATATGTGTAACTGCTGCTGTTGGAAGCCAGAAGAGGAAGTTTGATCCCTGAAATTAGAGACGGTTTTATAAGCTTAAGCCATCATGTGAGTGCTAGGAACCAAACCCAGGTCCTCTGTAAGAATGGCCTTAACCTCTTACCCATCTCATCAATCCCTGCTCCTTAGTTTCAATAAGATTTTAAGGAGTTTCTGTCTTTTTTTTTTCTTTTGAGATAGGGTTTCTCATAACTTTGGAGCCTGTCCTGAAACTCGCTCTGTTGACCTGCAGGAACAGACTGGCCTCAAACTCACAGAGATCCACCTGCCTCTGTTTCCTGAGTGCTGGGATTGAAGGCGTGCACCAGCTCCATCCAGGTAGGAGTTTCTCTTGATTAGGCACGAACAACTCTTTCTCTCGTAGGATACTTAGGAGTATTAAATACTTAGAAGGTAACTCTATATTTCTATTTTATTACAGTATGAACTTTAAAAAGTTTGCTCCTTTCATATCGTGTGTGTGTGTGTTTGTGTAGGTCCATGCTTCCCTATACATATGGATAGTGGGGGTGACTTTCTGGGGTCAGCTCTCGCTTCCACCTGGCCTCCACCTCGCCTCCAGAGTGCCGGGATTACAGGTGTGCACTACCACACAGGCGTGTTAATTTTAAATAACGTTTTAATTTCTCAGACACTTCCTTTTACTTTAGTTAGAGAGTGAGGTCTAGAAAACCCTTGGTGTTCTGTTAGCACTTAAAGCATGCAGTGGGCTACCTGACGAGGGTTACTCTTACATTCTCCCCTGGTTGTGAAATAACTAGATTCCTTGGTCTTGGTTTTTTTTTCTGGAACTTTATCTCATTTTCTCCTGGTTCACTCCACTCCAGGCTGTAAATAGTAGCTGTTAAATAATTCTTGGCATCTGGAATATTATATTCTCTTTCCCTTTCAGTAACTAAGCCCGCTTGGCCCTTCACCTCATACTAGTGCTGGAGGTGTACAGGAGGGTCTCCATACATTGAAATCAGCTTGAGCAAACAGGTAGTACTGACTCCAGTGAACAGGGCAGGAATTTATTGATTTCATATTTAGACCGCCATACCCAGCAACTGGGAGCCTGGGAGACCAGAGCAGGCAGGCAGCGACATGCAAGCTGCTGTAACTGTAAAGTTTATGGGCATATATTCTTGGCTGTTTACTGCGCAGCTGTGGGAATACAGAAGCAGACTCATTAGGCATTCCCAGTCGCTTGCCTCTTCATCCAGCATTGCTTATATCAGAGGGGAAAACAACGCAAGTCTGCCTATCAGTTCAACTGTGAAGAGAAAGAACAAGGTTTGTGGCCTGAAGTGAGCACAACTTTAATATCTACCAACACTGAACAGGTTGCTGCTTTTGTTTTTGAGCAACACAGATTTTGAGTACTCATTAAGGCTAACGCTTTCTTTACATACTGTACTGCCTAGGTTTTAGTTTTCATTGTTTTGGTTTTTTTCAGACAGGGTCTCTCTATGTAACAGAGACAGCTCAGGTTGTCCAGGAACTTGCCTTGTAGGACAGGTTGGCATCGAACTCACTGAGATCTATCCGCCTCTGCCTTCGGAGTGCTGGGTGCGTGCCAGCTTGGCTTGTCTGGTTAGTTTTTTTTTTTTAAAAAAACATTTTTATGGTTTATTTAACTTTATTTTATGTGCATTGGTGTGAAGGTGTCAGATCCCCTGCAACTGGATCTTCAGACAGTTGTAAGCTGCCATTTGTGCTGGGAATTGAACCCGGGTCCTCTGGAAGAGCAGCCAGTGCTCTTAACCACTGAGCCATCTCTCCAGCCCCTGTCCTGGGGAGTTTTATGTGAACGTGACACAAGCTAGAGTCATCAGAGAAGAGACTCAGTTGAGAAAATGCCTCCGGGTAAGATTGGGCTGGAGGCAAGCCTGCAGGGCATTTTCTTAATTAGGGTTTGAAGGAGGAAGACCCAATCCATTGTGAGTGGGGCCATTCCTGGGCTGGTGGTCCTGGGTTCTGTAAGAAAGCAGACTGAGCAAGCCATGAGGTACAAGCCAGTAAGCAGCCCCCCTCTATGGCCTCAGCATCAGTTTCTGCCTCCAGGTTCCAGCCCGGCTGGAGTTCCTGTCTTGACTTTCCTCTAATGAATCGTGATGTGGAAGTGTAAGATGAATAAACCCTTTTCTCCCCAATTTGCTTTGGTCATGGCGTTTCATCACAGCAGGCATAACCCTAACTTACACACGCATGCACGCACGCACATGCGGCATTACTTAAAAATTTCTGTAACTTTTGACTTGGATATTTTCAGAAGTACGTTAAAACCAGGTTTCACTAGTTAACAAAGGAACTGTTCAGACTTTTATTTCCGTACCCGTAGTCTCTTCCACTAAACAAACTCTCCAAATCAACCCAGGTCCAACAGTGTTTCAACTTCATTGCGTTAGCCATGACAGTTTGGAACAGGTCTTTACTATAGGGCTGTACCCAGTTAATCCAATTAGAGCATGGGGTGATAATTTCATGGGGGCACCGCAGTAAGTGTCAAATCCTGGCAGGACCCGAGCGGTGGTGGAGGATAGGTGGGAGGGGGATGGTGGGAGAGCTCTCGAGGTCCTCCGTCCGGCGGAAGCCCCGCCCCTCGGGTGCCAGCCGGGCCGCGGCGTGGCCGTATCCCAGGCGACCGCGGTGTGATGCTCAGGGTGAGGCCATGCTCTCCGTGCCGGAGTTTTACACCAGGAGGAAGCAGTTCGACGGGCAATCCTCTACCCGACTGGACGTAAGTGCAGCCTGGTCGCACTTTTTTGGGGCCGGTGTCAAGAGAGCAGTGCTGACCGGGACCCGCTACACCGTCCGCTGGTGTAGCAGGCACCGTGGGATCCAGCGGGATTCGATGGGGAGGCCGGGGCGGCGCTTGTCCGAGTACTGTGCTCCGCGCTCGGGCTCGTCCACAGGCGGATCGTCGCCTTCGTCTTGCGCCCACGGTTCTCAAGAACAGTGGGGCATATTTGCCTCCAGATACAGAAGCAGAGAGGTGTGTTGTTGGAATTGAATTCTGTCTGGCTCCCCACGCAAATGTGTAGAGTATGATGAAAGCCAACTCCTCTCTATTATGTTGTGAGATACGTAGTCCTACTGCAGGAGAAGCAGGTCTGCTCTGGACTCAGGGAGGGGAAAGACTGGTTGTTTGTCCCCAACTACTGTGTGAAAGTCTGTCCTTGTACGTCAGGGACACTTTAGAGCCTACTGTCCCCCCCCCCCCGCCCCGTTTTCTCCCCGTCACCCCGCCTCACCACACGGTTTCTCTGTGTAGCCCTGGATGTCCTGGAACTCACGCTGTAGACCGGGTTGGCCTCGAACTCAGAGATCCTCCTGCCTGTGCATCCAAAGTACAGGGATTAAAGGTGTGCACCACAACCGCAACCTGGCTGAATTTTTTTTTTTTAAATGGGAATTTAACTTAAAGGTCTAAATTTAAGGTTGCTGTATGGGCATCCTCTGAATAGCTGTGACTAGCCTTGAGCTAAATTGCTTTTGTCCTTTCCCCTTCCTATCTTCCCCTTCCCTGTTCCCCTACTTTCATTTTTTTCATCCTTGCTCTCTTTCCTTCCTTCATCCTCGCTCCCTTTCCTTATTAAAACGAAAAGGATGAAATCAAGTCAAAACACAAAACAATGAAGGGATGTCTCAGAATTGGCTGCTCTTCCAAAAGAACCAGGTTCAATCCCCAGCACCGACAAGTTGACTCATGACCTTTGGCAACTCCAACTCCAGGAGATCCGATGCCCTCTCATGACCTCTTCCAGCATCACACACCGGTGGTATACACACAAACACGTAAGCAAAACACCCATTCGCACAAAAGAAAACAAAGGCTGGATTCGCTTAGTTGGTTGAGAGCTTGCCTAGTGTACATCCACTCTGTTTTGGATACGAATCTCCCAGCATCACATAAAACAGGTATTATAGCACATGTCTGTAATCCCAGTGGAGCAGTAGAGACAGGGATCAGAAACTCAAGGTTCACCTGGTCGTTGAGGTTCAGGCCATTAATCCTAGCAGAGACAGGTAGGTCTCTGTAAGTTTGAAGACAGCCTGGTCTACAGATTGAGTTCCTGGACAGCCAGAGCTGTTACACCGAAAAATCCTGTCTGGGGAAAAAAAGAAATTCAAGTTCATCTTCAATGACATAATGACATTAATTATTCTGTAGAATTAACAAGGGACTAGCAGAAAATAGTGAAGGTTTCTGAGGACGTGGGTTGTAAAGTGAATTTCAGTTACATCTAATGCAATCATTTCATTTTACAGCAATGTGGATTACGATTAGGAATGTGGTACTGGAAAGATGAAACCAAAACTCTGGAATTTAGAAGGTAAAGTTTAACAAAAAAATTTAAGGTATTTTTATGTCAATTACATGTGCTGGGGGGGCGATAATAAGCCCTACAGAGAAATCTAAAAACTAAAATTAAGTCCCACTATCTGAAAATGATTTTACTGAATAGCCTTTAATAACATTGTTTTCTTTTTTTTTCTTTCTTTTTTTTTTTTTTTTGAGGGTGTGTGTGTGTGTAGCCCTGGCTGTCTTGGAACTCATGGAAATCCACCTGCCTCAGCCTCACAGGTGCTGGGATTAAAGGTGTGCGCCACCACCACCCAGTCAACAAAATATGTATTTAACAAATGTTTATGGAGCATGTCCAGCTAACCAGCTGTTCACTGAGGACCAAATGAAAGGGAAGTGCCGGAGAGGGGTGATAGACGGTGGTAGAGTGGGGAGAGTCAAAGTCAGGACTAACTCTGTTGATACATACAGAGCTGGGTGCAAGACATCAAGCAGGCTGTGTGGATAAAACTGACAGGCTGTAATACCCCAGTGTGAAGGGGGAAAGAGTTGTTAGCGCCTAGGTTGCTCTCCAGGCAGCTGGGTGGCTAGCATTGTCATTCCCCCACATACAGAGAAAAACAGTACGTATTTATGGTTGCTATGACAGGCTCCCATGAAAACATGTTTTGATGGTGGACAGGTGAGGCTGGAGGTCAGGAAAAGAGTTGTCTAAAACATGTAGTTTGTACTTAAAATTATAGAACTATAAAGGCCTTAGAGGTTTTGTCAGATAATTCAAATACCGCGTTAGAGTGGAAATCAACAGTTTCTTTTCTTTTTTTTTTTTTTTTTGTCTTACAGTACCGGAGCTTGAGCCCAGGGTTTTGCACATGTCAGCAAGCATCTCCCACTAGGCTACATCGCAGCAAGCATTTGCTTTCTATAATATACATTTATTTCAACATCTCTAAGTAGCTTGCTGTTTCCAAAGCAGTCCTTTCACTCTTGTTTGTCTCTACTGAGATGTCACAAAGATCCTGGCCAGTAGCTCCTGCAACATCACCCACAGTGAGTGTGAGCTAGGTGATGAGAAGGCTTGGGGGTCAGACAGGCTAGTGCAGGAGGGGAAATAGTTACAACACAAGAGGATGCAGAACCTAAAGTGCCAGCCCCGATATTGAAGACTAGTGCGACCATGCTTTCCGTGTACTAAATTTCTATAAATGAGGTTAATTGGCCATACTTTTCAAAGTATGTTTTAGTGTTAATCACATAATATTTCAGTTAAAATGACTAGTAAGATTAAAAGTCAAAATTTAATAGTTAAGATTACTAATAAGTTTAAAGTAAGGTTTATTTTTTTCATATTCATGAAATATGTTAATAAACTAAAATTTTAAGCTTTGCCTTTCTTTTCTTTTTTTTTTTTAAGACGGGGTTTCTCTGTGTGTAGCCTTGGCTTTCCTGGAACTCCTTGTGTAGACCAGGTTGGCCTCAAACTCAGAGATTACCTGCCTCTGCCTCCTGAGTGCTGGGGTTAAAGGTGTGTACTACAACCACCTGGCTTAAGTTTTACTTTTAATTTTTTGTATGTGTGTGAGGTGCCCATGGAGGCCAGATGAGTCCAAGTTTTTATCAGCTTGCTACCAAATTGTTCTGAATATGTGTCTTGATTGAACTGCCACTGATTTTGGAGAATACTGACTGCTATGACTTCACGTGTAGGTTGTGGACCCTGAGGTGTGGTTCAGTAGAGTGCTCACCTCATATATGCAAATCCCTGGGTTCAGTCTCCAGCATACAATGGGGTAGAGCGGTAGATGTTGGTAAACCCATCTCTGGGGAGAAAGAGGTAGGGAGAAGTTTCAGTGTAATGATCAAATCTGGTAACCCTGTCTCAAAATACAAACAACAAAAAAAAACAAGATGGAAGGAAGAACTGACTCCCAAAAGTTGTCCTCTGACCTCACACATGTGCCATGTCACATGTGTGCCCACACACACTCTCTCTCTTACACACACAAAAATAGAAATAAAAAATATTGAAAGATAAAGATATATTATGTGACGTAATAAAGGCCAAGAAAGTCCATTCACAAAAATGTAAATTCAAAATAATTTTTAAAGAGTTGGGTTATTATTTTAGAAAACAAAAGTTATGATATTAGGATCCAAAGTATGGGCTCCCCTTATAGGAGAGACTAACCAGTGACAGGTGAGGGGAGGTGCAGGAGCTTCCTGAGAGGCTGGGAACGGCTGACATGCTGTAGTGACTGTTTCCTGGGTATGTACATGTTAAAACTTCATCAAACTGTATCCTTACACTGATAGGTGCAGGGTAAGTGAGGCCAGTCTAAAGAGTGACCCCTCCCCCCCACTCCCAGTTCTCAGACTCTGTAGAATCTGCACACTGGAGGATAGCTGGGGGACCAGGACGGTTGAGAGCTACCAAGAAGACAAACATGGTAACCCTATATGTCATCTACTGTACCATCAGGCTTTTTAAGCAAACCCCAGTGTCACTTAATTTGATCTATAAATATTTCAGTATGTGCTTCAAAACTATAAGCATTTTCATAGAAAGTCTACTAAGTAACTATTTACATGCCTAAATAAAGCCTTACTCTCAAATATTCAGTTGTCATTCAGCAGACTCTTCGTGTCTGATACATTTTGTTTTGCTCCAATCAGAATTCAAATAAGGCTCACACATTACAATAAATCAATCCATCTTTCTGTTAGTGTGCACATTAAAAGTTTTCAGTAAACTTCCCTACATGGTTCTCAAAAGGAAGCACAACCTTTAAGCCTATTATTGAAAGACAACTCTTTAAAAAGTTATTTTTGCCTATATGTATGTCTGTGCCCTGCACAGAGGCCAGAAAGGGGCATCAGATCCCCAGTAACTACTTACAGATGGTTGTGAGCCACCATGTGGGTGCTGGAAAGTGAACCTGGGTCTTCTGGAAGAGCAGCCAGTGTTCTTAACCACTGAGCCATCTCTCCAGCCTTTAGGAGCTAACGTCTTATTACAACATGACTATTGCCAGGAAGTTGGCAAACCTAGAAGAAAGTACCAAGCTAACTTTATCACTGCCATAGTGAAGTTTTTCTCAAAAAATTCCTTGTGGGATTTGAAAATGGGAGTTTATAAAATTGGTCATCTGGACATTGGTGGTACAATCCTTTAATCCCAGCACTGGGAAGACAAAGGGAGGAGGATCTCTGTGAGTTCAAGGCCAGCCTGGTCTACAGAGCTAGTTCCAGAAAGCTATGTAAAGAAACCCTGTTTCAAAACCCCAAACCCAAACAAAATAAAATAAATATCTGGGACTGGAGAGATGGCTCAGTGGTTAAAAGCATTGCCTGCTCTTCCAAAGGTCCTGAGTTCAATTCCCATGGTGGCTCACGACCATCTGTAATGAGGTCTGGTGCCCTCTTCTGGCCTGCAGCCATACACACAGACAGAATATTGTCTTAACCTCTGAGCCATCTCTCCAGCCCCTTTCTGTCATGACCTTGTGGTCATGGGAATTCCTAGCATCCAGTAGGGCCTCACTATGTATTTGTTTACCATTGGTCTATTGTTTGTTAGATTTACTACTCTCTTAGAACTCCCATATTATGTGGTTGGGGGAACTTATCACTAGGGAAGAGGCTTTATTGAGTTCTAATGACTTATGGAACTACCTTGCCTCCGGAGACTAAAGCCCAAACAATGAGGGCAGGACCACACCTCACACACCACATACAGTCAAAGTGCTGAAACCTTCCAGAGCAGTGACCCCGAGATGGCTGCTTGGGAGGCAGAACTGCCCAGTGCCTAGAGGACATGGACGCCTGTTCTGGCTTTACCAGTTGCTACGTAATCTTTAAGCTTTGCTTCTCAGGTGTGAAAACGATGGCAGTAATGCTTTTCTCATAAAGTTGTAATGAGAACGAGATGGTGCTTTGAAGAAGTACCTGGCCTGTCACAAGTACCCAATAAACTCAGAAAGCCTTCCACACTTATGAGCTTCCTCTTTGTTACAATACAGCAAGATGTTCAGACAGAAATGCTTTGTGTGTGGTGACTTTTAAAGCTGAATGTGAGTCGGAGGTGCTGATCGTGGGTCCGTGTGGACATACATCCTGCATTGAGCACTGCTAATATATGCCAATCTTCAGGCTGGGGCCCCAAAGAATGGGCGTCCTCCTGGGAGAAGGTCGAATCCCTAATCAAGCCCTTCTCGTTGCAGTTTCACACCTGCAGTAGAGCTCAAGGAGAAAGGCAAGAAAGGGAAGGCGGTTCACTTCGCTGAAATGGACGGTCCGGCTTCAGAAAGGTGGCTCCACCTCACCCATGCTGTCTCTCGATGGACTGGCTTGTCTTTACAAACACGAAGAGATACCAGTCCTGTTTTCCTAGGTTGCCATGCCAATATCCATCAAGGGAAACAACGGGCAGTATCTCAACTACAGCAGGAGTTACAAACAGCCACTAAATGTTTATCCTCTGACAATGTGGCTACTAGTACATTTCAAGCCTGTTATTATTTTTTATTAGTCTGAAAATACTGACACCAGATTTCATTCATATCCATCCATTCACCATCCATCCATCCATCCATCCATCCATCCATCCATCCATCCATAGTGCTGGGGATAAAAGCCTCACACATTCTAGCAAACATCCTATCACTGAACCACCCCCTTAGTCCATTAAGTGATTTAAATGATCTATTTGAAAGCTGAGCAGTGGTGGCATATGCCTTCAATCCTAGCACTCAGGAAGCAAAGGTAGGGAGACCTTGGAGGACAGCCTGGTCTACCAAGTGAGTTCCAGAACAGCCGGAGCTACACAAAGAAACCGATCTTGAAGGAAAAACAAACAAACAAAAAAACAAAAACGATCTATTTAAATTTGCATTTTCTATCAGTATGCATGCTTCTCCTCCTATAGTAAATACAATGTTCAAAAGTGCATTGAACTTTTAATAATAATACTGCATTAAATGGAATCCCTACATGACACTCCAGCTCTCATTGCTTTACAAGCAAATTCCTCGTGCATCCCTGGATATACTAGATACAACTAAATCTTTTAAAATACTCTCTGAAGGATAGAGCAGTGACTTAGCGGTTGAGAGCACTGGCTGCTCTTCCTCTAAGGTTTGACACAGATTTGACTCTCAGAACCAACAGGGTGGCTCACAAGTGACTGTAATTCTACTTGGGAGATTCATCATCCTCTTCTGGCCTCCTTGCGCACTGCACAAATGTGGTACACAGACATCCCAGCAGGCAAAACACCCCATACAAATAAAACAAAAGCACATCTTAAAACCAACAGCAACAAAATCACCAGCTGAGACTGTTCTATTTCCAAACCGGTTGACAGATAAAAGGTTTGCCTCAAGGGACGAAAAGTCAGTGAAAGCCCTGGAGAAACGATGTCAGCAGGGCAACGTCACGCTGGATGACGTCAAGTGTGAGCCGCTTTCTTCCTCCCACTTGACGTGAGCTGCAGCCTCCAGCCTCCGCGGGCGCCGCTCTGTCTCTGCTTAACTAACTGCCTTCTTCTCTCTGCAGTTGTTGCTTTGCTTACCCTCCAAGATACTGAAATGCAGCGGGTCTGTTCTTTTACAATGTTTATGAGGTAAACCTGGAACAACATGCATCTTTCCCCTTCCTCTCCCAAGGGGAAATAAGAGAAACAGGCCTAATAAATGGAAACAGGTCAGATTCTTACCAGAAGAGCACATGGCGCCTCTCTGTGTGAGCCATCCTCTCAGAGACTAGACCAGAGAGTGTGGGAGAGATACCTGAGGTCAGGGCCCCAAGTCACAGAGGCTCCAAAATCCTAGAGAAGGTTAAGAACAAATTGATACGGACAGCTGGTATTCACAAGCAGCCCCTTCTGGAGCAAGACGGTGAAAGAATGGGAGAATGTTTGCTTCATGTTTTTCTGTGCTTTTCTTGTGTTTTGAGATAGGATTATGCTGTGGAGAAGTTAGGTTTAGCAGCCTAGGCTGGCTTGGAACTTGAAATCTTCCTGATTGCAGGAGGAGGGGCCGGGTGTGAACCACCCCGCTCAGCTTGTATATTTTAGAAACAATGCAAGTATATTACTTACAGAGCAAATACTTGTGAAGTGAAAAAGTTATTAATAATACATTAATAATTTAACATCAGATTTCCCAGAAATAAGTGTTTTTCAGATGCTTTTTACATCTTCATCACAATGGGGAGAATTTTAAATAGTAAATTAATTGTGTGATAGGTATTTTTTATTTATTCTTACACTGTGTCCCCATTGTTTTTCACAAGAAACCTAATGTTTGCAATCGGGAGTGTTGATTTCTTGTCTTCTTTTGTCTTAATTTCCCTGTAGAAATAAGAACCTTGACAGCTTCCTTATGGCACTTTTGTACTATCTGTCTTATTACTTGGAGAAACTCTCAATGGAAAAGAAGCCCCAAAGCTACATGGTGTGAGTAAGACTCTAGAATATGCTTGAGAGTTCTTATTGTTGGCAGTGTTACCTAGGGTGCAGGGTGATGGCATCTCTTAAATCTTCCTGATCTAGGAAAACATTTTTTCATGGGAGGAATTGCTCTGTTTTAAAGCCCACTGATAATTCACACAGGAATTCTCATAATGAAACATTTCCAACAAGCACAGACCAGCACTGCTCTATGATGAGATATACTGAAAGCCATATTTGTAATTTAAATTTTTTGCCGAGTGGTAGTGGTCACACGCCTTTAACATCTACACACACACACACACACACAGAGAGAGAGAGAGAGAGAGAGAGAGAGAGAGAGAGAGAGAGAGAGAGAGAACTCAGGAGACAAAAGTGGGAAAATCTCTGTGAGTTCAAGGCCAACCTGTTCTACAAAAACAAGTTTTAGGCCGGGCGGTGGTGGCGCAACCCTTTAATCCCAGCATTCGGGAGGCAGAGGCAGGTGGATCTCTGTGAGTTTGAGGCCAGCCTGGTCTACAAGAGCTAGTTCCAGGACAGGCTCCAAAGCCACACAGAAATCCTTTTGGTCTTGAAAAACCAAAAACAAACAAACAAACAAAAACCAAGTTTCAGGACAGTAAGAGCTATCACACAGAGAATCTCTGTCTCAAAACAAATAAAACCAAAACCAACCAACCAAACAAACAAACAAAAGCCATAAAAGATGGGCCAGAGAGATGACTCAGCAGTTAAGAGCACTGGCTTCTTTTCCAGAGAACTCAGGTTCGGTTCCCATCATCAGTATAACAATCAGCTCATACTTATCTGTGACTCCAGTTCCAGGGGATCTGACACGCTCCCACAGACATACATGCAGGCAAAACATCAATGCACATGAAATAAAAATAAATAAATAAATAAGATATATTTAAAAAAAATTAAAGATACAGGTGACAGGTGATGTGAATTTAAATAGTTATTTTACCTAACCTAGTGACATAAAAATATAATAATAATATCTGGGCAGTGGTGGCGCACACCTTTAATCCCAGCACTTAGGAGGCAGAAGCAGGCAGATGTCTGTGAGTTTGAGGTCGACCTGGTCTACAGAGCTAGTGCCAGGACCACTAGCTATTATACAGAGAAACTCTGTTCTGAAAAACAAAAACAAAATAAAACAAGCAAAAAAATTGCAATGATAGTATGTACTCAATACTAGGATGTTAGTACTTTAAAATAATTCTTTCTTTAAAAAATTTGTTTTCTTTGTGTGTGCTTATGTATGTGCATGTGTGTGTTATATATGCATGTGTATGTTACGCATGTGTGTGCATGCGGGAGCCTAGGGTCTACAGTATCTCCCTCCATCACTCTCTACCTTGTGTTTTGAGACAGGGCTTCTCAACTATTTGGGGCTTGTTGTTTTTCAGCCAGAGTGTCTGGGAATTTGTCTGTCTCATTTCCCCTCAGAGTGGAGGTCACAGGTGCCTGCCACCATGCCAAGTTTTCACGTGGGTGCTAGGGATCTAAACTAGGGTCCTTAGGTCTGAACAGCAACCACGTTACCTACTGAGCCATCTTCCCAGCCCTTTAAGATGTTATTATAGGGATTGCTTTTGCTTCTTCTATGGTCTTCAGAATCTGGTGTCTCTTATGTTTGCAGTACCTCAATTCAGATGAACCACTCGAAGTTAGTTATAGCTCATCGTCAGCACTGGCCATGCAGGGCTCTCTCTCCTCCAACCCCACCTCTCTCTTCTCATGGTTTTTGTTTGTTTGTTTTTTATTTTTTTTTATTTTTTTATTTTTTTTTTTTAGAGAGAGACAAGATTTCTCTGTGTAACCATCCTAGATGTCCGGGAACTCACTCTGTAGACCAGGCTGGCCTCAAACTCACAGGGATCCACCTGCCTCTGCCTCCTGAACACTGGGATGAAGGCATGAACCACCACCATCCAGCTATTCTCATGGTTTTTATGCTTACAAAATTCTTGCTAAAAGGTTTGTAAGCATCTAATAACAAAAGGCAAGGTGTTTTTAAAAAGTAGATTTGGCTGAAAATAGAACATTCTCCATCAAAGGAAAATTGACGTGATCTCTTAACCTGTCTGTAGAAAACTTGACTACGCTGTTAGGCAGTGGTGGCCTAGAGATAAATACCAGAGCCAAAATCTGGGAACTTGGGGTTCAGAACACAACAAGGCCTCTCAGCCTTGGCGACCTTTCACAAACTGTGGAACTTTCCAAGCGCCCAGGCCGTGTCCGCCACCACCCCGTCCTGGACGTGTGGAACCAGCTCAATGATTTAGCTGTTAGGAATTCTGGGTAGAGTCATTAATTTGTTGCTACAGAATGTTTTTAAAATATAAAACTCCCGTATTTGATCAAGCAGTTGGAGAAACATTTTGTGAACTGATCGATGTCCCTGAGTAGCAGTTTTGTAAGGCACCAGATAAATCCTTCAGATACTGCTGTGCCTATAATGCCACCATGATACGCAACAGAGTGTTATTTCAGGGTGGCATTTCACAGCAGGGCAGCCAGAGCGTGAAGCGTTTCTATGGCAGCATCAAAAGCTAAAGCCAACTGCGGCTTACAAGGCTCAAGGAGGCCTCCCATTCCCAAACTGAACTCAGTAGGCTTTTGTGGCTTTTTGGCTTGTTATGTTCTTCTGATTCCTTCTAATTCTGAGGCTTATTACTAACCTAGCAGGGACATTTGCTTAATATATTAGTTTGTAAGTAACAGAGAAGAAAGTTCTCCTGGTACGTTTTTCCATGTACTGAAACTAATTAGAACACAGTGGTACAGGAAAACACACCAATCCAAATCTTAAATTGTGGGTTCTAAAAATCGTGATCATCTTTCACTTCTTATGTGTCCAGTAGTCAGTTTGGTTTACTTCTTTGTAACAGAGTTAAATATAGATTGTGTTGGGGTGTATGCACAGAGGAAAATATTGGATTCCAGCCGCACAAAGTTCATCGCTGTCAATCCCTTGAATCCCTACTGGCTGTATGAGTGGTATTCCTTTCATCTCTTTTGTTTATTTATTTTGAAAATTCCCTGTTTCTTTGATTGATCAGTAATAATTGTAGACTGGGCATGGTGGTGCATGCCTTTGATCACAGCAAATGGGAGACATTGGCCGGTGGATCTCTATGAGTTTGAGGCCAGCTTCATCTACATAGTGTGTTCTAGGCTAACCAGGGCTACATAGTTAGATACCCCGTCTCAATAAATAATAATGACAACAACAATAATACATAATTTTGCATTGAATTTTTTGAAGTTTTTTTTTTTTTGAGACAGTCTTATTTAGCCCAGGATGGCCTTGAAATCATAATGTATCTGAGGTTGATCTTGAATTCCTGGTCCTCCTGCCTCAACTGCCCTAGTGCTCAGATTATGGGCAAATGCTACAATACTCTGCTCAGAATTGAATATCTTTATTCAGAGAATTTCTCTGTCTGATTTTGGATAATTTTTTTAAAGACTTTCCGCCGGGCGGTGGTGGCACACGCCTTTAATCCCAGCACTCCGGAGGCAGAGGCAGGCAGATATCTGTGAGTTCAAGACCAGCCTGGTCTACAAGAGCTAGTTCCAGGACAGGCTCCAAAGCCACAGAGAAACCCTGTCTCGAAAAACCAAAAAAAAAAAAAAAAAAAAAGAATTTCCAAGAGAGCTCTTATGGGACTGAAACTTATAATCACTACCATGTCTCTTTAAATTCTTTTCGAATGTTTTTTTTCATAGATTTCAGCCAATTTTATGATAGCAGCAATATATGTAATATATCACTCAATTAAATTGTCAGTTGCAGTTTTAATTTTTGGTGATGTTAGGAATCAAATCCAAGGTCCAGCATGTGAGCCACGTCCCTATTCCTTCATTTGCATTTTTAAAGACGGTCGGTCGTGCAGTGTGATGGTGGTGCAGTGGTGCACGCCTTCTGTCCCAGTACTCAGGAGGCAGAGACAGCCAGATCTCTGAATTTGAGCCCAGCTGGATCAAATTCAACAGAGTTCCAGGACAGCTTCCAAAGCTACAGAGAAACCCTGTCTCGGGGGAAAAAAAAAGACTGTCAACTCAGAGGAACCACTAACACTGTATGTAAACTGCTTAAGGGCGGGGGATGAAACTTAGTAGAACACTTGCCTAACATCACAAAGCCCTGGTTTCCATCCCCAGTACTGCATAAACCTGGTGTGGTGCCTGGGAGGTGGAGGCAGAGAGATCAGAAGTTCATATCCTCAGCTCCACAGTGAGTTCAAGTCCAGCCTGGATTGCATGCTACTCAGTCTCCCCCCCCCCCCAAACCCCTGAGGCAATGTCGCAGAAGTGAAAACACCAAAATGGCGAGGGGAACGACTCAGGCACAGAGTACTGATGCGAGTGGACCAGCGCTGCCTAGAAGATCGTACTGAGGCTATTGTTTCTTAGGCTTTGGTTACGTAGCTTACCTCCCCTTCCACTTCAACGGGGCTTTAAAGCCATTTATTGGTTTTAACTGTGTGTGTCTGCATGTCAGTATGCACATGTGAGAGCAGAGATGTCGGGTCCTCTGGAGTTACAGGGCAGGGGCCATGTGGCTGCGGGGAACTGAATTTAGGTCCTCCGGCAGAGCAGTGTGCTCTTAACTGCTGATTCATCCCTCCAGCCATAGGTTCTTTTTAATTTTTGTTAATTTTTTAAAAATTACATTTCATTTATTTATTGAGTTGTGTGTGTGTGTGTGTGTGTGTGTGTGTGTAAAGGGTAGAGGACATTTGCTGGAGTCTTTTCTCCCACTGTGTAGATCCCAGGAATCGAACTAATGTCATCAGGTTTGATGACGTTTCTGCTGAGCCATTTTGAAAGTCCAACACGCAGGTTCCTTATGTACATCCCTAAGTGATTCCCCACCTCACATTCAATGGGAATGATGGTGTTAATTTTCCTGGACTCTCTGGAATCTGGAGATGGGGTCACATCGGGACTCTGTATCTGGAGCAAGTACTCAGGATAGTTCTCCTTTATAATTGATGAAACCTGAGACCAGATGTTGGAGAGCATCCCTTGAGGACTGTTTGGCTGGGTTTCTATAGCAAAAGGAAAGGATTAGCTAGTGGCACCTCTGGCAAAGGAAGGTGAGGACCATCTGAAGGAGACAGGTTGGCGGCACTGGTATGTAACCTGCAGGCTCCATGTAGAGGATGTGTTTGGACTGCATAACATCTGGGACTGTATAACATCTGGAATCTTAAAGTTGAAGCCCACTTTTTTTTATTCCAGAAACTCGCTTTACACCAGTGAGCCACAAGCCTTTCATTGCTTGTGATACACTTTGTGCTTTTTTGTTTGTTTGTTTTTGTTTTGTTTTCTGAGACAAGTTTGCTCTATCAGCTCTGGCTGTCCTGGAACTTGCTCTATAGACCAGGCTGGCCTCGAACTCACAGAGATCCGCCTGCCTCTACACTTCGTGCTTTTTAAAGATTCTTAAACTTGCCCCTCTCCGCTCACAGCATGTCTTCATATAGGTTTTTTTTTTTTTTTTTTTTGGTTTTCGAGACAGGGTTTCTCTGTAGCTTTGGAGCCTGTCCTGGAACTAGCTCTTGTAGACCAGGCTGGTCTCG
>JAQHUG010000043.1:2927672-2944916 GCA_028555095.1 Dicrostonyx torquatus
TGCATAGAAGGAAAACGATAGAAGGGGCATGTGTAAGTTTTGTGACAGTCATTCCCCGGGAAAGTCCCAAGTCTCTGCTGTGTTTGCATTTGATCTTGAGTGTTTGAGTCACTGCTGAACCTGAGCCAGCTTTTGTCTCCTCTTCCAGCTTTCTTCTGTGATGATTTCCCTAAGCTGTCATCAGCTTGTGGCACAGGCCTGCCTAGGACATTGGCTGAGTGAAGAAGGGACGAGAAGGAGGTATACACACACACACACACACACACACACACACACACACAGCCACTAGAAGGTCCCGCTCTCTGGCATTCCTACAGTGTCATCTAAGCATACAGGGTTCCTGAAATGCTCCACTGACTCCCTAAGAGGTGCTTCAGCTATAGCTCCCCAACACAGAAAATATTCCCACGGTTAGTGACTAAATGCGACCTCTGTGAGTCATCGTGCTGCAGAGTGAAGGGCCAGAGACAGGGCAACACCGCACCAGTGCTTCCCTCGAGTTAACTCACTCACTTAACGGACAGGCAACTAGGCAGGTACTTTGATCTGTCCCGTTTTATAGTTAGGAAGCAAGAGCAGCAAGAGGTCCAATGATTGTCCTGAAGAGGTCCCAGTGCTAGGAGGTGGTAAAGACAGTCTGGTCCAAGGTTGTTCCATCATCACCACACATTTAGAATCTTGACAAGGCCATAGGGAGCACAGCGCAGCTTTATTGTGTCCCTAGGTACAAAAGCCACTTAAATCAGGAGTATTGAAAACCTACCTAAAGCTAGGCCATTTCAGTTCTGGGCCTGAGGAGATTGGAAGTCTGAAAACTGTCCAGAACCCTTCTCTAGAAAAGTAAATACTTTCATCTGTAACTCTCCGGTTTGTGGGTCCCCTGGAGTCCACAACGGTTTGAGCACTTTAAGAGAAAGGACCCAGGATTTCCAGCTGTGGCTGAGTCTGCAGAGGGAAGCTGACCTGCATCAGACTGTGACTGTAAGGCCAAGAGAGGCCAGGACAGGCTAGGACAGGCCAGGACCGGGCTCCGCTGAGCACAACTGTTTCCTGAGGTTCCTCTGCCCAGCTCTGCAGAGATGAATGTGCTCTCTTTTAGCTCTAAATCATCCTTTCCTATTTCTTTACATTTTTTTCCAAGAAAAGAAAGGCTTTATTGGGAAGGATTCGCCAGCATAGTATAAATCAAGAGACACTCAAAACAGATCTAAAGGAGCTGCAGAACCCTAGAGACAGGGGCTATAAATACAGACTGTTTCCAGTGTCCCCAACGGAGGGGTGTAAACTCAACTTCAGAAAAAAAAAAAAAAGATTGAAATCAACAACTGCTCATGGGGAAGGCAGATTAAAAACCAAGCTACGGGATACACAGTGTACTTCTTTTCAAACTCTCTTTACCAATCTTGACTTTATTCTCTGGCAATATCATCTGTGTATACAAGGTGTCTTGATCATACCCACTCTCAGCTCCAGCTCGTTGTCCCCCTGTCTCCCACACCTCCTAACGAGCTCCCTTCCCTCCTTGATATGCCCCCATACACACTGAGTCCAGTTAGTGCTGTCTGCTGGGACACTGACTGCCATTTCATGACTTGATCATGTGCAGGTGACCGTAATTACATTTTCTATTTAAAGAGAAACAAACAGGACCGGAAGGATGGCGCAGTGGTAGAGAGCGTTTACTGTTCTCTCAGAAGACTGGAGTTCAATTCCCAGTGCCCACTTTGCTCACACCTGTCTGCAACTCCAGTTCCAGGAAATCTGATGCCCTCTTCTGGCATCTGTGTGGTACGCACACACACATTCAGGTAAAACCGCAAATAACAAAAACATTAAGTAAAAAAGTTGGAAAGCCTGACAGAAAAAGGCACGTCTCTCCCCCAAGCCCTTTAACTTGTTTTGTTGTTACTGTTGTGGTTTGGTTTGATTGTTTTTTGAGACAGGGTCTCACTATCGAGGCCTAGCAGTCCTGGAACTATGTAGACTAGACTGGCCTTGCACTCACAGAGTTCCACGCATATCTGCCTCTCAAAAGCCGTGCGCCACCACACCTGAATCTTTAAGGCTAACTTTTTATTCTGTTAGTACCACCTTTAAATAATATGCTTAATTTTATCACCAATGTAACCAACCCCATTTTTTTCTTTCCTTTATTTCTTTTTCTTTCACTCTTTTTCTTTCTTTCTTTCTTCGAGGCAGAGTCTCATGGAGTCCAGGTTAACCTCAGATTTACTGTGCCTGAGGATGGTCTTGAACCCCTTGAACTTCCTGCTTCTCTCTTCTGCGCAGTGAAATTACAGGCATATACCGCTATGTTTTGTTTTCATGTGGTGCTCTGGAATTGAACCCCAAGGAGTGGTACCAAGTGAGCCACAGCCTTATTTAGCCCGTCTCAGTTCCTTTATGGTTGCATTAGCATCTTTCTGCTTATTATATCAGTAAACACCATAACTTTGAAACACACACACACACACACACTCAAGCGTCACTGCTCATTTATCTTCTTAAGTCAATATGTGAAGGAGCAGGCTCATCATGGCATTTTCGTCTGTAGGTGGCATGACACTTTGCTCTCGTTTGTTCTTTCTCTCACTGCTTCGTGTACTCTCCCCCTTCTGCTGTTCAGCTTCAGACAATTTCTCTTGTTTCTCTGCAGTGTGAAGGATAGGATGGAGGCTTGAGGAAGCCATACCTTGCCCAGGGCAAAGTGGGTAAATGAGAGAGTTGACTACAAGCTCGGGTCAGTCTCAAGCCCCTGAAACCTCTTCAGCACACGGTGTAATCTCCGTGGCCTGGAAACACTCATTCTGTCTTCTCTTGTGGAAGTGGGGTCACCTGCTATTTTTATAGCTGTTACAATATACAGCGAGCAGTTGCCCCGAGAACTGGACTGTGCTAGGGATCTGAACACCTGTTACCTGGTTCTGAAGAAACACTTACAGATGGGTTGCAGAGCATTAGAAGTGTGAGCCTTTTGAGTTCCCCTATCCTCTTGTTGCCTAGAGCAGGGCTGAAAGAGTCCCTTAGTGTATTTATTTACAGTAATAGGATTGTTAGGGGAAAGCCAGTTCCGAGGTTTCCTCTTCAGTACTGTTACCCCATAGTAATGAAACACAATAAAGGTGTTGAAGTGAGGGGGAAGACAGGGCAGGTCTTTGGGGTACCACCTCATTGTCCCCTTCTCTGTGACACTATGAAGGACTAGATTTGTTCTCAATGCTCGTTGGTGCTTTAAATCCCACATCAGATCTGGGTCCCACTGAAATACTCGCCTCTCAAGCCTTTCAGTTATCCTACTATCTTTTCAGAGCACAGGGTCCACAGTCCGTGCTAAGATCCGCAGGATGGTATGCTGGAAATGCTCAACAAGGGGCTGTCCTTGGGCCTGAAAACACCACGTCTGCCAGTTTCCCTGGGTTGAGCACTTTCATTTTAGATGATTTCCAGAAACAAGCCTGACTTCACCACGCATCGAGTCAAGAAGAGAGGTGCATAGAGGTAGTTCATGACCCAGTTTTCCCACTGACGGATGCTGCAGGCAGAAATAGCCTTGAAGTGTAGGCAAAAGTAAAATACACTGAGACAATTAGGAAGCAATGAATATGTTAGTACTCATTGCTTGAAAAAAAATAGGCACAGTGGCACATGCTTGTAACTCAGCACTTGTGAGACAGAAGCAGGAGGATCACAAGGTGGAAGTCAATAGCAAGTTTGAGGCTAGTATGGGATATATAAATTTGTCTGTCTGTCTGTCTGTCTTTCCATCTAACACAAAAAAAAAAGATAAAAAGTTGTGTGGTTGTCTTTATCTTTTTGTCCTTGAGTTTGCATGTAGGGCCTCATGCACACCAAACATGTACCCTACTTCTGAGCTACCCCCAGCCTCTATAATTTCACTTTTAATAGTGACCTTGTCCAACAACTGGCTCCCAAATGTTTAGATTTCACAGCCAGCTCTCAAGAGCGGACACTCGCGAGCTCCAGCATTCCACTGCTCCTGTGTTTGCCGTAGCAGCTGCTAGAGATAATGAGGAGGGGAGACAGGTCAGAAAGCAGCAACTAGCCTGGAAACAGTAAAATGTGGGCTCTGGTCACAAAGAGAGAGCTGCCTGCCCAAGGTAAGCCCTCTAAGATTTAAGACTTGTATTTTGGGGAGTTACAGGGTGGGGTTTTGTTGTCTCAGTGTCCTTTTGTTGTTTTTGCTGCTTGTTTGTTGTCTGTTAAGGTATGACATAGTAGTCAGTGTTCTCTAGAGAATAGAAACGGTAGAATGAATATATTTTTAAAGTATCTCTATTGTTAGGTGTTGTATCCCACGCTTTTAATCCCAGCACTTGGGAGGCACAAACAGATGGATCTCTGTGAGTTTGAGGCTAGCCTGGTGTACACGAGTTCAGGTACATCGAGGTTAGATAATGAGATCCTGTCTCATGAACAGGAAGGGAGGCTATTAGATTGTCCGAGTAGCCTACCAAAGTCTGATTAACACCGAAGAGGCTAAGAACTTGCTAGCTGCTCAGTCCATGAGGCTGGATGTCTCAGCAGTCCTAATCTGGTACCGCAGACTGGAGTTTTCTTAGAGCTGCTGGGCTTCAGTCTGTATTGGAAGCCTGGAGAAGCTGGTTCTGGTATCAGGGAAGGAAAGCTCCCGTAGCATCAACAGAAAGATGAGCTTGCCAGAAAGCGTGAAGGCAAGCAGGCAAAGAGCAAAGATGTCCTTCTTCCATGTCCTTTAGTCTGAGAGGCCACCAGAAGGTGCTGTCCACATTTAAGGTGGATCTTCCCACCTTAACTAATCTGATCAAGAAAGTCCCTCACAGGTGTGCCCAGTGACATGCCTTCTAGTTTATTCCAGATCCAGTCAAGCTGACAGCCAAGACTAGCCACCACACAGGGTCTCACGCAGCCTAAGCTGGCCTCAGCCTTGACAGACAACTAAAGCCAGCTTTGAACTTGATTCTCCTGCCTCCACCCTCCAAGTGTTGTGATTATAGGCACACACCACCACATCTGGCTCAGACGCAAGTATCATTAAGATAAAATTCTATTCAATCCAGATGCACAAGGGATGGCCTGGTACTTGGTCTGTCTGTGACTGTCTTAGTGCTCTAATTGAGAGGTATGTCCCAAATCCATGTGCTAGGAGTCTGATATCTAGAGTGATGGGATTGGGAGGTTGAACTGATGCCAGATGTTTAGGTGACGATGCCTCTATCCTTCTGGTTTAATGTCATTTTTCACAGGAGTGAGTTAGCGCTGATGGGTGTGCCCTCATCCTCTCAAGAGCAGGTTGTTATTGTACACATATGCTTCTCTCCCTTAGTTTTCTTGCCCAGTGAGGCAGGAAAAGCCTCCCAGATGCTGAACAGGTGCTGATGCCATGCCCCAGAAGCCTTAGGCTCCAGAACCATGCGTCAATTAAACTTATTCATAAATAACACAGTCTTTAATATTCTGTCATAGCAACAGAAAGTGGGGGGAGCTGTTTACCTTCCTCTGAGACCTCTGTTACCTCTGACTGGACAGAGGACTTCAACCTGTCTGAAAAGGGTAAGGAGACCAATTCATTTTCTCCCATTTAAAATGGTCTCTTCCAAATTATCCCAGCCTGGAAGATCCCAGATCTTTAAATACAAATCCCTGTTTTTCAATTTTCTCCCCGCCCACATAACTTTCTTAGCACAGATGGTAGGTGTGTTAATGTTGCTGTAACAAAGTCCCATGAACTGAGCAGTTTCACAACATACGTATACTGTTTCGGGGTTCTAAAGGCTAGAAATCTGAGTTCAGGCTGTCAGTGAGCTAGCTGGTTGCTTCCTTGGCCTGGGAGTATGGGCTCTGCTCCAGGCTGCTCTCCTTGGCTTGCAGAAGGATAACTACCTGCTCGGTCTTTTCAGATCATGCTGTCTGTCTGCAATGACTCCTCCCATGAGGAATGGTCTCGTAACTGATCTGGAACGTGCTCTGTAGCTGAGGATGGTCTTGAACTCCTTAATTCCCCACCCCATCCCAATTGCAGGCATTATAGCGAGTGCTACTACTTTATGTGGTGCAGAGGATTCATGCGTGCTAGGCAGGCCACTCTACCAACTGTGATACAGTCCCAACCCTTTAGAAGGACATAGCTCATCAGGGAGCAAGGGTCACACTAATATGAACTCATCTTAATTAAGGTTAGAGAATTAGCATATGAAAGGGAGTAAGGGGCATGATCCAAACCTTTAACACATGGTACCTGGCTGTGTGAATCTGGAAAGTGATGTACTGTGTCCCCATGAGATGGAAAACCCGCAGGCTGTGCTCATTGAGTCTCACGTGCTCTTGTCTCTAAGTGCCCTGATCTTGCCAAGCACTCACTCAAGTAAGGACAGTCTTACCTGGCTTTGTTGCTCCCTCCTATCCTTCTTCCCTCCTTCCCTTCATCCCTCCCTTCTTCCTTCCCTCTCTCTCTCTTTTTTTTTTTTTTTTTTTTTGAGGCAGGGTTTTTCTGCGTAACAGTCCTGACTGTCCTGGAAGTCACTTTGTAGACCAGGCTGGCCTCGAACTCACAGAGATCTGCTTGCCTCTGCCTCTTGAGTGTTGGGATTACAGGCGTGCCCTACCACCACCCAGCCTATCTATGTTGTTCTCTTAGGACCCTGGTCCCTCTGGTCATCTGGTCTGTATAAATGCTCTTTTTCCCTGGATATTTTTGAGAACTCAGATAAGGGATGCCAACTGTAGATATACAAGTATATATCTATGACATATATATGTGGTGATGGTATATGTATATGATGTTGTTCCAAAGCAATATATATTTATTAATATACTAATGGTACATGTCACATATAGTATATGCCCATGAATAGACATTGTGAAGGAAGAAATAAAAATGTAGAAGTAGTACCAGTTTCGTCCTGTGCCCGTTTGTGTTGTCTTGGATACACCCCACTTTGAAGACCACTTCCCACCACTATGTTCTTACAAAGACTTTTTTGTAGAGGAATTTGTAATTCGAAATAGAGCAATGACCTAGTTATTCACAATGACACGTCCCTTACCCTAAAGCACAGAAACCTGTTCCTGAAATGGGTGGAGCACCACAGAGCACCCTGATGTCAATGGAAAGAAAAATACACCAGTACGGTGTATTCTGAAGCATCATGCCCACTCTGTGGCAACCAAACATAATGGACCAGCCCTTTTTTCCAGGCCTGGGAGCAGACACCCTGCCTCTCTGCAGGCATGCACAGCTTGTTCTCTGTTCTCATCGCAACACCGACGTGTTAATGCTTGTCATTCCCTACCCTACTTGGAGCTTCAGCACAGGCTGGCGTGTCCTTCCTGTCGACAAGAGAGGAAGATGGATGCCAAACTTGAAAGGGGAGCCAGGAGCCGCTTGCAGTACAAGGCAAAATGCTGGGTTCTACATACCAAGAACAAATGAGGAAGTGCAATCCAAATCGGGGTTTAGCTGTGATGATCATGCATCCCCATGCTTGATCACACCCCCACTCTCGAATAGTCGCCCCACCAGTCTGCCTGGAAGTCCTCATGTCAGAACAGTAGTCCCGACTGTGGGTAGATTCAGACTAAGGCATCCTTGTAAGTACAGCATTTCTCACACAAGATCTCTGAGAGCCCAGGACGTCCAGGGAATAGAACACATGGCCCTGTTCTTGCATTTCGGTAAAGATTTTGGACAAAACTTAGGGGCCTTTGGAGAGTTCAGTAACTAGTCACTTACCCAAGGTTTATTTATTACATGGGTTTGTTCTGGCAGTAACTGCAATATGGCCAAGGAGAAAGAGCGAGTTGTTGGTTCCTAGTAACTGTTCGTGGGGAGGGGGGGTCTTTGGGCGAGTTATGGTCTGATACAAGACATGTCGCAATACAGAGTGTTGAGTAAAGCTAGCTGACAACAAAGCAGAGGCTTCCTAAAATAGTTTCCCCCAGCATTTCAGAGCATCTTCTGCCTGCCTGAGGCCTGCCCATCAACCAGTAACTCAGAGGAATCCCTGAAGGTACCTGATTGGAAAGAATAACTGCCCAGACATGTGTAGCATTCTAATTTAAAATTAATATCGGATAGGTGTGGGGAAGAAGAAGGAGAGGCGATAGCTCAAACCTAACCTGGGCTATACTGGAGAGACCCTG
Source organism: Dicrostonyx torquatus (assembly GCA_028555095.1). Classification (NCBI taxonomy): domain Eukaryota; kingdom Metazoa; phylum Chordata; class Mammalia; order Rodentia; family Cricetidae; genus Dicrostonyx; species Dicrostonyx torquatus. The sequence continues at coordinate 2,935,812 of JAQHUG010000043.1, forward strand.
TCTCAGCATATGCCGTGGTTTGAATAAGATCAGCTTAGGGAGTGGCATTAGGAGGTGTGGCCTTGTTGGAGTGGGTGTGGCCTTGGAGTGGGTATGGCCTTGTTGGAGTAGGTGTGGTCTTGATAGAGGAAGCATGTCATTGGGGGTAGGCTTTGGGGTTTCAAAAACCCAAGCCAGAGTGGCTCTTTCTCTTTCTCTCTCCCTCTCTCTCTCTCTCTCTCTCTCTCTCTCCCTCACTCTCTCCCTGGTGCTTGCGAATCTGGATGTAGAATTCTCAGCTTCTCCAGCACCATGTATGCCAGGCATGCTGCCATGCTTCCCATTATTCTGGTAATGAACTAAACCTCTGAAACTGTAAGCTAGCCCTAATTAAATGTTTTTCTTTATAAGAGTTGCTGTAGTCATAATGTCTCCTTCACAGCAATAGAACATTAACTAAAACAGCAAACAAAACAAGTTAATTAATTAATTAATTAGTATGAGATTTGCATACAAACTGTTGGGGGTATTATTAGAAAAATCATCAGACAATTCCTCATCATAGTAATGTCCTTTAGGTGGTCCCAGCATTTCCTAACTCACTCCCTCGTTTCCATGGGATTATACACAGTTTCCATGGTATTATACACAGTTTCCATGGTATTATACACAATTTCCATGGTATTATGCACAGTTTCCATGGGATTATACACAGTTTGTATGGGATTATGTACAGTTTCCGTGGTGTTATACACAGTTTCCGTGGTATTATACACAGTTTCCATGGGATTATACAGAGTTTCCATGGGATTATGCACAGTTTCCATGGGATTATGCACAGTTTCCATGGGATTATACATAGTTTCCATGAGATTATACACAGTTTCTATGGGATTATACACAGTTTCCATGGGATTATGCACAGTTTCCATGGGATTATACATAGTTTCCATGAGATTATACACAGTTTCCATGGGATTATGCACAGTTTCAATGCCTGCTGTTACATTTACATTTACAGTAGGGAGCTCTCTAATACCTGATTGTCTTCAAAATTAAATGAGTATATTGCCCACCCTAGGACTTCAGGCGGCCTGACAGACAGTAGAAATAAGTATTTCTCTAAAGCTTGTGTTTGGAAGGAACACATTTTTCACTTGTAGCTGAGCTAGTTATAGCTGCCAATTCGACCTCAGGCACAGACCTGGTGAAACCTCTCTCGGTCCTGAAATGTCTTTCTCACAGTCAATAACGGTTACCTTTACCTACTCATTGCCAGGATTGTCCTCTCCAGAAGAGTGATTGGTTCATTTCATGAGAACCGTAAGCAGAGATGGACAGGCCCAGGCTGGACCAGCCGCCAGATGTGCGCAGTGATGGCCTTCGAGGAAGTGGAAATTGAGAGTGGCATATAAGTGATGGGGCAGGTGGACGGGTTGGAATAACCGTCCCGGGGGTATTGCTGGATGAGCAGATCTGTGGGAGCATCACATGGGAGTTTGGGCAGCTGGCAGGCAAGGAAGGAGGCGCCTGCTCCTGCCTTTAACATTTTCACCAAGGTCTGCTCTGATTTGTTTTTCTACCAAAATGGTTTAAAAAAAAAAATGTGTAGGTGGGCCTGGTGGTGAATGTCTTTAACCCCAGTACTCAGAAAACAGGAGCTCACAGATCTTTGTGAGTTCAAGGTCAACCTGGTCTATGTAGTGAGTTCCAGGACAGCTAGGGCTACATAGAGAGACCCTGTCTCAAAAAACTGGAGGAAAATAAAACAAACCAAAGGTAAATAAAATTAAATTCGTGTGTAAATGAACAAAAATTTTAAACTTGAGAACTGGGGGTGTATCTCAGCAGTCGAGTGTTTACCTAATATCTACAAGATCAAGGGTTCAATCCCCAGCACATACAAAAAAATGCGGGCAGGTGCGACGGCCTTCTACTCCCACTAATATGACTTCACATCGCCAGTCGTCCATGCAGAGATTGGTGGACTCTGTGGCGCCTGTGGAAAACACTGCCACCTGCTGGACCTCTTTATAACGTCAACAAACTCTGTTCCCAAAACAACCACTCTTCCCCTCCACCACTGAGCAAGAGGCTCGCTGTACACAAGATCTAAAGGCTGATTGTCACAGCAGCTTCCAGGAGAAACTCTTCAACGACCAGAACGTACACATAGTCAGTCAGAAGTTAATTTCAGCGTTAGAGATTACTGGTTTTGTTTGTTTGTTTGTTTGTTTGGTTGGTTTTGGTTTGTTTTTGTTTGGTTTTTCGAGACAGGGTTTCTCTGTGTAGCCTTGGCTGTCCTGCAACTTGCTCTGTAGAACAGACTGGCCTCAAACTCACTGCCTCTGCCACCCGAATGCTAGGATTAAAGACATGTGCCACCACCACCACCACCACCACCGCCACCCCCCGGCAAGAATACTGTTTTAGTTTCCTGAGATGATAGTTACATTACCTCCAGAGAAATGGAGGCAACTGAGAGTGATGGCACACATCTGGAATCTCAACACTCAGGAGGCAGGAGGATAACAGGGCCAAGTCCAGCCTAGGCTATATAGCAAGACTATCTCAAAGACACAAAGAGACATGGCTGGAGAGATGGCGCTCGATGGTTAAGATAGTCTGCTCTTACAGGGGCCATGAGTGTGTTTCCCAGCCCCACACGTGGCTCACAATTGCTCCTAATTCCAGAGGTTCCAGTGCACTCTTCTGCCTCCTTAGGTACCTTCAGGCATGTGCACATAATACATGAAGATATACACATAAATGAAATCAATAAATCTTTTTTCCTTTTGTTTTTTTAAGACAGGTTTTCTTTGTAGCTTTGGAGGCTGTCTTGGTACTCCCTTTGTAGACCAGGCTGGCCTCGAACACAGAGATCTGCCTGCCTCTGTCTCCCGAGTACTGGGATTAAAGGTGTGCACCAGGACCACCTAGCCTTAATAAATCTGTTTTAAAAAGAAACAAATGCAACCAACAAGAGACCATTAGATTCAATGAGTAAAACGTTTTCTTAGATTTCTCCTTGATGGCTATAGGACATGGGGCAAGCCTTAACTTAGTAGGAACATTTACTCCACATTGTTGTAAGGACTTAAAACTGTGGCACATAAGTGGTGTAGAAGGGTCCTTCTGTATTTCTGTTGTTTTCATTGGTTGAATAAAGAAACTGCCTTGGCTTTTTGATAGGGCAGCCCTTAGGTGGGTGGAGTAGACAGAACGGAAGGCTGTGAGAGAGAAGGCACTGGAGCAGATGCCACGTTTCTCCAGCCCAAGATGGACTTTGATTAGAATCTTCCCGGTAAGCTACAACCACATGGTGATACACAGATTACTAGATATGGGTTAAACTAATATGTATAAGAGGTTAAAACTAATGGGCCAGGCAATATTTAAATGAACACAGTTTATGTGTAATTATTCCGGGTATAAGCTAGACAGGGCCAAAAGCAGGCCCGTGGCCAGGAGCCAGGTGGCAGGAACACAGCCCGCCCACACTGGGAGCTGGGCAGGACACAGCCCGCCCCTCCTCACTACTACACACAAGTGCTTGATAAGTTACTGCGCTTATTCTTGACTCAGTTCTAAAATTCTCTGACATCTAAAGCTTGGTAACATATTTAAGATCCCAAGTAAGCCCTTTGCTCTCCCTGGTAGGCCATCCAGTCCTAAGAGAGGGACAGACAGTGGGAATCTGATCCAGTCAGACTTTACATGTTCCACCACCCTTAGTTTCCTGAAAACAAACAAAACAAAACAGCTGCACACCCTGTAGCACCCACTAAGAATTTGACCAAAATGTGTGTACCTGGAGGAACCACAATGGGACAGCAGAGAGAACCACCACTAGGATTTTTTTTCTTCTTGGACCCTTGGAGACCAGTGCCTTCAGCGCTTCCATTTCTGGCCTAAGAATTTGGTTTAGGCCACTGATTAAAGCTCAGATGTGGTCCTGTAGAAGGTGAGGGAAAGACATATAGAGAAACAGAGCAGGCCAAATAGGAACTAGTCTGGGCACCAGGATTGTGGGGGTGGGGTAGTGGGGAGGCCCCGGGTCTCAGTTCTCTCCTTCAGCCATGTGGGTCCCAGTGATCACTCTCAGGTGGCCAGGCCTGACATCAGGGGGAGGGGGACTTCTGTTAGCAGCGCAGTGCAACTGCCAAGAGGACATCCAAAGTGAAAAGGAGACTGGAGATGGGGAGTTCCCCAGGAAGCCCCCCAACTTCCTCTGTCCCCTCTCTGTGCTGTACTTGAAGTGAGAGCATGGAGTTTGCTGGGAACGGCAAACTCAGGCCTCCTGTGAGGTTCAGACAATGGACTACTCTGTTCCAGGTGCAAGCTTGCACCGGAACATCTGGCCTTGACGTGAGAACATTCACACTCAACTTTCTCTTTGTCTGCAGAAGCACAGTTTCCACAGAACGCACAGTGGAAACAGGTGTTCCAGATGTTGGGTGAAAAGATATTTCATTCTGGAATATTCCAATTCTGGAAGCCGTTGAAACAAACAGTGCAGGCATCGACCTAAATATAATCAGGGTCTGTGTAAAACAGAAAACAGGGCAATCTGATCACTACCCGAACAGCTGGCTGTATTTTGTATGCTCATAAACGGGCATTGTTGAAAGATTGAAAGTTGCACTCCAGTTCAGCCAATCAGAGCTTAGCTGTACTCAGGACGGAGAAACTACATTCAGCAACGGCACCAGGGTCCTGTCTGCCGCTGCTTTATAAGAAAATTAGATCAATCTAGAAAGTGGATCACTGGTGTTTGGTAACAGCAATTAAATAAAACCTAGACGGAAACATTGCAAGCGCAAAAAAACCTTTACTGTGTTGTTTAAAACACGAGGCAGCTGGTGGCAGCAGGGTCTGGGTGGATTGCAGCCTGTGTGGCTGGCTTTGGGGATTACCGTGAAAGGAGGCTCTGGGTGGAGAGCATGACTACTAGGTCTCTCAGCACGCGCTGTGTGCTGCTCGTCCACGCAAACCAAAACTCAAAGAAGCACAGCATAAATCTGGATCAGACCACAATGGGTACAATCCTAGGATATAACTCCAAGGTGATATAGTATATATGTTTTTAATGACCTACAGACCAGACAATTATCCAGAGTGACAGATTTTTTTATGTTGCTTTTTAAAGACTTCAATTTTTAAAAATGTACAAGCAATCTCATTTTTTATAACTTTTACTTTTTGAAATTATTATATACTTATATTACTTCCCCCTTCCTTTTCCTCCTTCCACCCCTGCCCGTTTGCTCTCTTGTTCTCTTTCAAATTGATGGCCTCTTTTTCCTTAATTTGTTAGTGATGGTGGTGGAGGTGTGTGTGTGTATACATATGTATGTGTGTGTGTATGTATTCTTAACTACATAAATACAAGGTGCTCAGCTATAGAATGTTAGTTGTATGTATATGTTCTCAGGGTTGACAATTTGGAATTGAATAACCAATTGCTGTGTTCTTCCCTGGGGAAGACTATTTCTCCAAAGCCCAGCATTGCTTGGTTGCCTGGAGTTCTTCATTTAGTGTTGTGGCCTCGTGAGCTTCTGCCATTCCATGTTAGCATGTCTGTTGGTATCGTCCTTGTTCAGATCATGTTTAGGCAGCCATGGCTAAATGATGATGAGACTTCATGGGTGTAGCTTCTCTGATGCTTGTAGAAGACACAATCTCACGGCACACTCCCTGATCCTCTGACTCTGGCTGCCTTTCCATCCCCTCTTCCCCAATGTTCCCTGAGCCTTAGAAGCAGGGTACAGACTTCAGTTAAACAGCGGTTTTAGTTTTACAGCAAAACTGAGCAGAGAACACAGAGAGTTCCCTTGTGCCCCGGCACGTTCTCTACCAGAAAGGCACAGGCATTAATTACAATTAGCGGACTTCAAACACGCAACCTTATCACTAATGTCCACAGTTTCCATTGGCATTTATTTATTTAGTGTGTGTGTATGTGTGTCTGCGTGCGCGTGCGTTTGTCTGTGCACAGGCCACAGTTCGAGTGTGGAGATCAGAGGACAACTTTCTCCTTCCTCTATGTGAGTCCCTGGGTTTTGGGTTATCAGACTTGGTAACAAGTGGCTCGCTGACGGCTTTATGACACACATGTCCACCATCACAATACCACACAGAATAGTTTGGAGGCTTGTGTGATACTACACCCCTATAACCCCCAGAACTTGGGAGGTAGAGGTGGGAGGTTGGCAGTTCCAAGCCAGCCTGGTCTACTGAGCAAGTTCTAGGACAGTCAAGAACTTTGAAAGAGAAACCCTGTGAAAACACAAACTAAATAAATAATAACAAAACCAAAACCAAACAAACCAGAACTTTCCTCGCCTGAAAACCGTTTGTGCTCTGACTCTTTGCTTCTTTCTCATCCTTAATGACCTGTCTTATTGTTTTTTAGATTGAGTTTTAGCTAAGCTGGAGAAATGGCTCAGAGGTTAAGAGCATTGGCTGCTCTTCCAGAGAGCCTGAGTTCAATTCCCAGCAACCACATGGTGACTCAGCGCCATCTATAATATGTTCTGGTGCCCTCTTCTTGCCTACAGCTCAGGCCTACATGCCGGCAGAGCACTATATACATAATAGGTTGAGCTTTGGGAATGAGCCTAGGCAGGCTCCAATTTATCATGCTCCTGCCTCTGATTGCACCATCACCTACTTCCTCTGTGTCTTTTCATGTCTTCACAGCTCATTTATTTTGCTGCAGAGCAATATTCTACAATACAGATAGTGTCATCAGTTTGACTTCTAAAGCAGTACTTTCAAAAGAAAGTCTTCTGGAGGAACGGACGCCGGTTCTTGACCTGATAAACTTCACAGCTCCTTGTAGTATTGTGAGGCATCAAGGAAGGCCCTGGATCCCTTTTCAGAAGATATTTTTATTAATTCTTTGAGAATTTCACACAATCTACTCCTAACTCCTCCCCTTAACTCAACCCAGATCCACCACTCACTCCACTAATACCCTAACTTTACGTCCTTTAAAAACCAACCCACTGGGTCTAATTTGTTCTGTCCATCTACTCCCAGCTGTGGGGCCATCCCCTGGGGCATGATTGACAAGGATTTCACTGCGTAGTCAGGCTGGCCTCTAATTCTTCATCCTCTTGCCCCAGACTCTTCTGAGTGCTAGGATTACAGGTGTGTGCCACCACACCCCACTAAATTGCTGGTCTTTAAACTACCACAATTAAAAACGTGCAATGTCAGTGAAAACGCAGGTAAATAAGATGTCCCTAGATAGACCCAAGCATAGATAGTCACCTGACTTACAGCCAAGGTCCCATGCCACGTGTTGGGAAGAAATAAGACCCCGTCAACACACGGTGCCGATCCCCTGTGTATTCGCATGTTCCTTGTGTCACTCCAAATGCAAAAACCCAGTCCAGATCAGTTACCAACCTAAAGGTAGAATATGAAATCCTAGGACATCTAAAAAATACCACGAACCATCTTCAAGAGCTTGGAAGAGCCAGTGCACAAAGAGTACTTACTAGTGATTAAAGATGAAAAAAATATTGCATAGTTCATTAAAATGTAAACTTCTGTTAACTGCCAGGTGGTGGTGGCTCGTACCTTTAACCCAAGCACTCGAAAAGCCAAAATAAGTAAGTAAATAAATAAACAAGGATTTTTTTCATTAATAGAACTTTTTTTGTTTAGTGTTTGGTTGACTGGTTTTCAAGACAGGATTTCTCTGTGTAGTCTCGCTGTCCTGGAACTCCCTCTGTAGACAAAGCTGGCCTTAAACTCAAAGATCCACTTGCTGCTGATTCCTCCCAAGGATAGGGATTAAAAGCGTGTGCACCATTGCCCGGCTTCTTTCTTTCTTCCTTTCTTTTCTTTCTTCCTTCCTTTCTTTCTTTCTTTCTTTCTTTCTTTCTTTCTTTCTTTCTTTCTTTCGTTCTTCCTTCCTTCCTTCCTTCCTTTCTTTCTTTCTTTTTTCTTTTTTTTTTTTTTGAAGGCAGGGTCTCATTGTATGTTCCAGGTTCTCAAATTCTCTTTCTTCTTTTTTCTTTGTGTGTGTATGGGGGGGGGGTGAGTGGCAGGGTTTTTCTGTGTAACGCTGTCTGTCCTGGAACTTGCTGTATAGGCCAGGCTGGCCTCGAACTCACAGAGTTCTGCATGCTTCTCTCTCCTGAGTGATGTAATTAAAGGTGTGTGCCACCATCATCAGGCCAAAAATACCTTTAAGAGAAGGAAAAAGAGATCTACCAGATGTAAGAACACAGCTGTATCAAAACAGCATAATGTACACATACTTTCTTCAAGTCAATGAGAAAAGGACCACCTGCTCCAAAAGAACACAAGCAATGACTTGGACAGGGGACGTTTCAAGGCAGAATGTCCAAGTGGCCAGTGAGTCCATAAAAAGTGACCAGTGGCTTTAGTAACCAGATATAAGCAATCTAAACCACATGGGCTATCACTGCACCGCGTGTCAGTGTCTATGACCATATGACCACTTTAGAAATAGAAACGTACACAGAGATTTACCAAACGATGTGTCCACAATCACTTTTTTCTTTATGGTTTTTCAAGACAGGGTTTCTCTGTGTTGACCTGGCTGGCCTCGAACTCACAGAGATCCACCTGCCTCTGCTTCCCAGGTGCTGGGATTATGGGAATGTGTCACCACTGCCTGTCTCAAAATCACCTTTGATTGATACCACCCCAAACTGAAAACAGTACAAGGCCCACTGTGAATAGCAAGGCTAAGCAGACTGGTCATACAATGGGCTGTTTTCAGCCATTAAAGAGAATGGAGAAACCACATCAAATCACAACCTAGGTGGATTTCACAGATGCAATTTATTTTCACAGAAGTATAATTTATATAATATAAAAGCCTTCCTCAGGCTTTCTTCATCTGTCGGGAACACACGTGCACACACACACTAATAATAATGATGATTATAATTAATACTAATAAATAATAACATTTAAAAATAATAAAATGACTCCATTAAAGTGGAGCCATAAACTGGAAAAAGCTTGAGCAGGAGTCCATATGCACACATGGAATGATTACCTGCTCTGTTATGACATGAGCGAAAATAATTTTTATTATGCTAAGCCACTGAAAATTTAGGGTAGCCTTTTTTAAAAATC